>JXSR01S024003.1:28603-38738 GCA_000969725.1 Ophiothrix spiculata | reverse complement strand
AATTGTGATAATAGAAGATGACAACCTTATTTTTCTGTTTGCAACTCTATTATTGTCTCTGTGTCTTGTATTTGTTTCATGTAATTTTCCCTGGCCAAACTTCACTTTGTGAACTGTGTTCATCACCGGCCCCGTCCATTACAAGGGCATTGCGGTCTTCCGGTTTTTAAAACTCCAATAGGGACCGATTGACATTCGAATATGTCATACATGCGCTAGATTTCGTTTTTTCGGTATGTATTTCCTAGTAAAATGGGTGAAATTGTGTAAATTTGAATGAAAAATGCAAATAATGAAATATTTTTAAAATAATGGATTTTTTTAGCGGCAAGGAAATCGATACGCGGGCGGGCGACGGGAAACTAATAATTTCATTTCATTAGCCTAATCCACTGTGCCGCGACATCGCGCGTGCTTGGAAAGCGTTGGGTACTCACGTAAAATGCACTCGCAATTGTGTTACGCAAGGCTCAAAATTTTCGTGTCAGAGAATTATTTGAAACAACAATTGAATAGTGCAAACATTTGCAAACAAGTTTGTATTTAAAGTTCATAACATTTATCGATAAATACTTACTTTCTAACTATTGTTTTCTTTGGTGTACCAAAAAAGTCGTTATCAGAAGAATCTAACGAGTCAGATTCATCTGGAATCAACAGTTCATGACCATCTTTCTTGGATGGCTTGTTACTGGGTTTGGTGAAATGTTTGGCTTTGCCATTCGAACCTGTCAAAAGTGCATCGAGTTCTTTCCTCTTCTTCATCTTTTTGACAGATTTATTTAAAGTTGTTAGATGGTTTGCTTGATCACCGTTGACTGCCATGAAATACACTAGTCGACTGACGACTACTAATCAACGACAGAGTTAACTTCATTCAGTTATTTACAACTTTAGTTGATGTTTATAACACATAGAAATACACACATTTCCACTTCGTTGTCGCCATTTTACGTGTAATGACGAAAACAAGAAAGAACTGATGTATCGATTATAGATAAATGCACAGTCTTGAAATGTAATGAAAAACTAGCCGATAGCGGATTGTAGATCGCACAAAAGACTAGCAATATAATAATATTGATCAGTACAGATGGCGCTAGACTAGAAAAACAAATGGTTCAAAAGTTCGATGACCTCTTTTCCCAGTCAAACTGTACAGAAGAGTTGATATGCACCGGAACCCAAAATCTTCAGAAATCTCTGCCATCCTTTCACAGTAAGAAAAAACTTAATTACTATAGGGTGCTAATTAGTCTAGTACACATAATTAACTCATTTTTATTTGCAAGTTATTAATTTTTAAGTGTAAAATTTAAGTGTTATGATCGGCTCTCCAATGCACTGGGAGACTCCATGACAGAATAAAACATGGAAATGTACTGTAAAAATTATTCACAAATTGAATCTTGGTTTTGGTAGCAAATATTTTTGAGGGAATTATTTTCACGTTAATATTTCTCCGTCAAGTTTGGCTTGCATGAGGATCTTGTTTGTGCATTCAATGTGACTCCTTGCATGGCGTTTCAGACGGGGCATTCCGGGGGGAGGGGGGGGGCATTGCCATTGAACCCCTGGGAATTAGGTGGGGGGCTGTACCCAGAATTTGGTTGAGTATGGACACGCGCGCAAATGGCGATTTAGACTTGAAGCCAAGAAAGTGAAAACATGCTACCCAGGCCAGGCATTTGGTGCCGAGAAAGTGTAAAAATATGCTACCCAGGTCAGGCATTTGGTGCAAAAAAACTACTCTTACACATGTAGGCTGCGATCACATGTTCTATAGGAATAGTATAAGTTTACTAGTATACGCCTATACGGTGCACGATTTCACTTGGGCACGCTTATAGATTCAAACGAAACACAGGAATTTGATGCTTCCGTCACTACCGTGTTACATAAGAGGGTGCTATTTGAAAAAATGTATAGCTCGCCGTGCCTGTATTGAAAAAATGAATAAATATACCGTATGCGGTATACTTCTATGTGATCGCAGCCTTACTGTACTTGAAGTTGAACAATTGACAAAAGCAAAAGTTAAAGCAAAAGTAAAGCAAAAGTTATGTGGTTTATACTGTTTAAAAGTGTGTCCGATCACTTTCACTCACAAAATCAAATTGGAGATTTTGATACCACATGAAAGCGCATATTTTTCTCTAAGGCACCTTTATCAAAATTAAGTTTTTTAGCTAGTAAGAATATACACAAGTTCTCTTTTCTAGGAAAATTGTAAATTGCATTTCAAATTCCCTAGTGGAATGCCCCTACTCGGACTAAATTATATATAGATGTTGATATACTCAACTTCCCAAAAAATCCCCGCCATGTCAGGCAGGTAATTTTCAATTTCTACTCTCCGACACCAAAGTTACCGTATTCATTCCAATAACCGCCCATGCTCCAATAAGCGCCCACCAAAGTTTCTTGGGTGAAACTTGGTACCAATAAGTTGCACTCAGAGAGTTCTTACCATGCATTTGAGGTGATAAACTCCAACAAAATATATTTTTATGTTCTTTTTGTTGATGTTTTGTGGTATTAAGGGCAATTTCTTGCTTTGAAAATGGTTGTGTATACTTAGAATTTATCCTATCAGTTTCAAAAATAGCCTCCCATGCCAAATGACTTAGTTAAGGGCCCAGGGCGGTTATTGGAATGAATACGGTACTCTCTATTGGCTGTCAGGCAGTTGAATAACATTAACAAGTACTTAATTCCCACCGCTGCCACCAAATTGTAACAATTTTGTAACTTGTTGAGCTAGCATTAAAATACCTAGATTAGAAGAAAACTTCTGGCAATAGGTCTACTGGCTAAACGCATTAATGTTTCATTGCAGAATGCAGAGGTTACAGGAGTTCTCAATTTTTGATATGGGGGGGGGGGGAAGAGAAGATATTGTGTGTATCCCATCATGCATTGCTTCCTATGGGATTGTTTGTATTGGAAATTATGTGAGTAGTTAGTGATGAAATGACCCTGAATCTAAGGTAATCGGTGTAATCTTGCATTTGGGGCATGTCTCATCACTAAACTACTCACATGACTTCCTGTACAAAATTGCCTATAGGAAGCAATGCATGATGGGATACACACGATATCTTCTCTGGGGGGGGGGGGAACCGCCATTAATTCAAATGCTGAAACTTCCATTTACTGGAAATTATGGATTATGATTGTGAGTTTTCATTTTTCTTTTCTGCAGGACAAACCATGTATGATGACTAAACGCACTAATATTTCATTGCAGAAGGTGGCGGTTGCAGGAGTTCTCAATTTTTGATAATTTAATTGGCTGACGATTCCGTTTGAAAGGAAATAATCCCCAGAGTTCTTGGTTATGATTATTAGTTTTCATTTTCCTTTCTGCAGGACAAACCATGTATGATGATCACCTTGGACAGCTCACCATCTCCACCAATCACTATTGTAATTAATAAAATGTTTGCACCAACACTAACCTCTGATGGCAGCCCACAGACAGTGGACCAAATGACATCCGATAGTGTCAGCATTCCTACACCTAAGACAGGAACTGCTCCGGAGGTGCGAATACCTAAAAGATCTTCAAACAGGTTGCGAACACAAAGTAAAGAAGTTCCTTCGAATGCCAGTGTTAAATCTGAATCAGACATTGGGTTCAAGGCTTCCGCATCTAGTAAACCATGTGATTTGAATGGAAGCAATGGCAAAGCTGGCCCTGGAGATGTGATGGGGACCAATGAGGACCATGCATATTCACTAAGAAGTAAGTTAGATTCATGGCATCTTAACAATTTGGTTTGAATGTATGATCTCAATTTACATTTTAGTTAATTTTTCAGCAAAACCACCTTCAGTCCTGGAATTGCCAACATAAATTTGAGGATCTGACTAGAAATATTTGTGTTGAGATCACATTGTTCTGGCCAAATTATATTGATATCAACATACATGTAGATAAACTAAATTACAAAGTCCCTTCTTTCAAGATATTTTCTTTCAAATTTACATTGAATCAGGGAGAACTACATGATAATGTATCCAAAGTTGCTAGAGGACCAGGACATAGCCAGCAGAGGGTTGCAATATTCCACCTGAAACCTCAGTACAAAATAAGGTCCAATGGATATTGGATTTTGCAAGGTGTCTGTTTTAAAAATAGGAAGATGCTAATAAATCAAAGTAATAAGTCTCTCAAATTTGGATAATTCTGCACCTTCCAAGATCAAAGCCATCCACAGCTCATTTGTTAAATGGGTCATTTGTATGATCTACATTGTTGTCGAGTGTTGAGTCTGAATTGTTGATTTTTATTCAGAAATAAATTTAAAAAATTGGCTTGAAATAGAAATGAATTTAAAAATTGGCTTGAAATTTCATTAGCTAACCTGTTATTACTGTTTGTATCATTCATCACTTTGTCAAAACACACGCAAGGCATGCACCATCAAAGTACTTTTTGTGCTGATAATCAAGCTTGCTGATAATACTCCTTTTATAGAACTTTGTGAGATAATGTGGTTGAGATCTGCCTTTGTAGCCCCTGTTTATTACTGAGCCCTAACCTCCAAGATGACAACTCAAGTTTACTTATCCACAGCTCAAAGTCAGTTGCAGTTATTATAGTATGATGAGATTGCAATATTTCTTTGCTTGTTGTTATCAGAGAAAAGAAGAAGCGCAGGAGCAGATGTAGTAAGAACTACGTGCACTGTGTGTGGGATAACAGTCCGTCCTTGTGAACTGCAGAGTCACTATGAATGGGAGGTGGATAAACTCAACAAGATGCTGAGGTAGGCAAGTGGTGCAATAATATCCAATGGTTTCTCTTAGCCAAGACTTGATAATATTTTTAAAAATGGTGGGGAAAGGAAGTGGCAAAATATGATAAATATGTGTATCACTAAACACTAAAAGATACAGATCACCTACTGGTTGTTGATAAAAGATGTTGAATCATACAGCACAGTGCCCCCCCCCCCCCCCATCCCACCCCAATGACCATCAGTAAGAGAACTTGATTTCACAATAGGTGTATAAATAAATTGTAAAAAGCTTGGAGGTCCAGAAGTACCAGTTTAAAGTGTGTCTTGATAATGGATGGTGATAAAATAAAAAGGGGAGGGGTTTGTAACACCATTAATTGCTAGAAAAAACAAACCAATGCAATGAAAAAAATTAGGCTCGGATCATTCTTTTGTTTTATCATTCAGACCTGATGGAACTCGCTACAGGGCACAGAAAGTGGATAGAGACAAGGAAAAGGTAATTATGAAATGCTTTGCTATCACAATGACACATAACACAGATCAGTGCCATCTGACTTCCATACATGCTATGCTGTTGTGGATGAAGGGATGTGGTTTGTTTTGATGTTGAAAGGCCTCTGTTAAGAGTTTTAATAGCCATTCCATTGTGACTCGCGTGACATTTCTACAAAAATCCATGTTTGAATGGATCACTACTATAAAATTAGCTTTCCCCTACTTTAATTTTACACATTTTTGAAAAGAGGCAATGTGTATGCATAGTTCACAATGCAAATGTTGGCCACAGACCAAGTATTTTTTAAGATATCGCAATTTATTTGGCGTGACTCGCGTGACAGGCTAAAAAAGCAAATTTTTGACCTCACTTGATTCAAACGCATTTTTAAAGAGTTCTACTCGTAGGACAAAAAATATTTTTTCTGCATAAGAAACCTAACATACTACCCCACTCTATGCAACAGTTAAACTGTCCTCAAGTTCTCTGTTCAGTGTGCAGTGCCTTGTTGAAAATGTGACTCGCGTGACATAGTAGCTTTGTGCAAATTTAACTGCAGCGTATTTTCAAAATGAAATGAAAAAACATGAAAACCATCACAAATTTCAACCTTAATTGACCAATTTTAAACAAAAAAATTAAAATTTATTATAAATGAAGTAATGTAAAGGAGATTCTAAATGTTGGTCTTTTTTTGCTCTATATTTAGTAAAAAAACATGTTTTTTGGTAATAATTCATGTTTTACATACTCAATCTAATAGTGTGATGGCTCAAATTAAAGAGCACAATGATATCTTTCACCTGACACCAAATTTGTTACTATAGGCCTAGCACCTGAAATTTGACTAAGCATTTTTCATGTTTTGGAAAATGAGACGGTTACATGGAATGGCTGTTAAGGATAATATCATACGAAAGATGACCACGAAAGAGGTCTAAGTTGTAAATTTGGACTGAATCTGTCAAACTGTTTTGATTTTATGGGTATTTTAGTATTTCAGAGCTGTCTATACTACATTACTGTGTAGAATTAGACACATTTTCATATCTCCAAAACGGAACACAATTCAGGAAATTTCACAAGGGTAATGAGAAAATATGAGCAATATTTTGGTACCAATATCAAAAGGTTTGACAAAATGTTGAAGCAATCGGACCATGGTCCTTTAAGAGCTCTTCTCAGGGTGTAAATTGGTTGTTGAGAGTCTCCAAGTCTCAGGTTTTTATCTGAAGGTTTTTCAGAAGCTCAAACCATGATATCAGGTTTTTATATGATCTCAAATTTACATATATTATTGTCCCTTTTTGGAGTATCTTTCAAGAATTGATGGCATTTTCAGCGGTTTTTTTTTCAATGAAATCAGTGGCATATCATAATCAGTATATATATTAAATAAAGCAACACCATAGCTCAAGGAGATTTGAAGTCGACTGATAATTTACCTCTAAATGATGCTGCTGTTTGGACTCCAATTGCCGGACAATTGGAGTCAAAACAGCATCATCATTTAGAGGTAAATTCTGTCAAAACTGGTGTTAAGATTGGTTGGTTTTTGAGCCAAAATAGGTATAGAAATAGTTATCTTTTCAAAGTCAGGCACATACACATTCATTTTTTTGTGTGAAAACCCCTCAAGAGTTTGTTAGCCATCACGTTTCCTCTCATGTGTTGGAAAATTGAGTTACACTACAAGTCACTACCACAATTATTCCATTAATGTCATCGATGTCTTGGTTTTATGTTTCCTGTCACCATCAACATATTTATTATCCTCATCAAGTAAGAACCAATTTTCATTCTCACTATACATCGTATCCAATTACTAAATGTTTGTTTGTATTGTTTGCTTCAGCCCTCAACATCATCAAGTAAAACTAAAAAGAGACGAAACTCAACTGACGATGAAGAAGAGGAGGAGGAAGAAGGAGAACGACTCAATCCTGAAGAAAGGAGAAAGGTAAACTCACAATTTATTCATCCTGTCTCAGGAATCTGAACAAAGTTAACTCAAAATTTATTTGATAAGCCATAGAAAATATTTCTTGGAAGACATGAGATGAGCTGTTTTACACATGATGTAAATTTTACCGTCAACTTTATCTTCAATATTTGCTGAGAAAAAACAAGTTTTCATATGGTGCATTTTGTTGATGACTAGGTATAGACTAATGTTACTTACATTTCATATATTTGCTGAAAGTATCAATTAATTATTGTTTGTATAATTTCCTTTCATTTCAGGAATTTGAACGGATAAAGAACAAAAGGCAAGAAAGATTATATCGTAAGTTTGCAATTTCTCTCATCTGATATACTAATAATGATATTAAGAATGAGATGATATGTGATAACAACATGGATTTACAGTGGAACTCAAAGTGTGAATGAAGTTGATTTATCAGCGTCCCATGTTATTGATGGATTTTGTGATATGGACAAGGCCAATTTCATCCTAGCAAATTAGGCATTTTGAGTATAAAATTTGAAGCCCATATAAGGATTATTTATTGTGTACTGTTATATGACATTGTGTACTGTTATATGACAATATGTGGAAATTCGAATTCAAAATTACCAATTTACCACAAATTGCTGTCATGGAAAAATTTTCTTGATTACCCGGCTTGATGACATTGCAACAGTGACAGTAAGCACCAGGGTTGAGCACGATTTTAAACGTAAAAAGCGTGATCGGATTTTTATAAAGTGCAAAAATGTGCAAAAAGAAAGGTTAAAAAGGCACACAAATTTGTGATCCCTAATTAACCCAAAATAAGTCAACCCAAGAATACGAAAAAATGTAATAAAAACAATGCCTAAATAAGCTTCCAAATATGCCATCCTATTTATACCTTTCTTTTGGCTGCACATTTATTGTCGAGAAGCAGATGGAAAGTCGTGAAAATATGATTCGTATGTAATTAATTACATTTTTTAAAACTTTTGTAAGCTTAAGGGGTCATCTTACGATCAGTTCTTGTTGGTTTATCGATAAATTTACAATGTTAAAAGTGGGGGGGAAATCACGAAAATTTGTGTTGTATCCCAAAAAACGCGATTGAGACCAACAATTTTGGTGCTTATGCGGGATCTGGCAAAATCCCGGTGCTTAAGTTACAGTCCTAATCTTAATGCATATTGAAACTAATAAGTGATTTCGGATGACTACTATTAAAGATTGGTATGCTCTCTTGATTTGCAGTACGCATAAGGAAGAACATGAGGTCTAATGCCAATGATGATGACACTCCGTCCACGCCGTCAACAGTCAGTGCAACAGAAGGAGACGACGATTGTACACGATGTCCTATTTGTCAAATTGTATTGACGGGGACACCTGAAGAAAGGAACAGTCATGCTGTAGCTTGCCTCGTAGCAAAGGTAAAAAGAACATCATGGAAAAATTCTTGTCTATGTTCTTGTTATCATTACATTTAGCCCTAAGTGGTTCACATCTCACTAAATGTCACTCTAGATAATCATGAAAGAAATCATGAAGTTCAAATATGCTATTGGGTTATATGCAGAGCCAAGGGGTGTTCTTATATGTGCCTGCCAGACTTTGAAAAACTGACCATCTCTATACTTATTTTTGGCTCAAAAACCCACCCATCAATATACCAATAATGATGGAATTTTACTCAAATTGGGTGCTTTCTTTGCAAATTTTCCCAAGAAGCACCCAATTTATGAAAAAGTTTGTGCTTTCATCTGGGTCGAAAACCACCCGATTGCTATACCAAATCTCAGAACCCACCCAAGAAGGCAGGCACATATTTCTTATCGATGCAAGTACCCCCTCCCCCTCCCGAATGCAGGGTTGAGATTTCCCAGGCTCAGTGGTGATTTCCTGTAGGTGTTATAGGTTTGGGAAGCAGAATGTCACTGGTTTAAATTCTGATGAAAACACAAATTCTGATGAAATCACAGACCTCCCTTTTCAAGGAGACAGGAGAAAGAATGATTGGATGTGCAAACTCAAATTGAACACTCGTGTCCCAAAGCTTGAGTAATCTTGGATGTACAAAAGTTGTTAATCTTAAGGACAATTCTGATGTGATGTTAACAAAACTAGCTGAAGAACCTTCTTGGGTCATTTATCTATGCTATTAAAGATTTTCAGTTGTAGAATTTCTCTTTCGAAATCTGTTTTTCTCCATCAAATTTTTGTAGTACAGTACCTCAAAGTTATTCCGTAAATAAAGGGTGTGCTTAATTCATCTGGAATAATTGAGATCAGGGCTCTATTTCATAAAGATTTAAGAATATTCCTAAGTTGGTCTGCAGAACAATAATCATTTATAAATCCACAAATATCTTAGACTTTGAGAACAATGAGTTATATTTCCTAAAGCAACTTTGGATGTTAAATTAATATCAGTTTGTGAAATTCCTATTCCACAGTTGTTAAGAAAATTTAAAACGAAACAGAAAAGTTTTTATCTTTATTCAAAATGTTCTTAACTTTAGGTCTGATCTTAATTTGACTATATTAGGTCTGTATAGGACAACGACAGAAATGTTTAAACTATTCAAATAAGTTGGGAAATTTGATCACTTCCAAGTTGAAAATGTTCAAAAATGTCTTGTTCTGAAGTAACTTTACAAATTTATACTTAAGAATGTGACCTTGGATGAGCTGAGATCACATAAATAAGTGTCTGATTTAAAATACTAGAACCAACGTCGCAAAAGGGACACGTCTATCAGTATACACACATTCCACTTCAAAATATGTTTCAATATTCTTTAATTCATAATACGGTACTGTGTTTTGCATCAATATTTACAAGTTAGCTTTGCATCTCATGGTTGTACATATCTTCACGAAGTTATAGAAAAATTCATTGACATTGTTTCATATAAATAAATCTAAATTTGGGAT
>JXSR01S024002.1:277713-289298 GCA_000969725.1 Ophiothrix spiculata | reverse complement strand
TGAATCAGCACCCCTAACAAGTGTTTGTGAACATTCCCTAATTTATGAAAAATATCAAATTAATTTTCATGGGCTTGTTATAAGGTTGTTAGAAAATCCTGAATCCCGTTCTTGCCCGCGGGAAGGAAACTAGCTTACTCGAATCCCCAAAATGACTTATGTAAAACCAATGACACAAAAGTTTTAAATACCACACCCACATTGAAAAGCATCCCATTTGTGGGTCCATTTGGTTATAAAAGTGTGGTTTTTCCATAACACGTTTTGAGATTAAATAAAGACTGCGAGATGTTTTGTTATCCATTAAATTTCTAAGTTAAGCTTAAAGCTTCAACATTTTGTATGTACTTCGATGTCTTGAATTTTAATCGACAAAATTAAATGAGAATTCCCAAATCCCGCCCGAAAATAATTTTGGGAATCCGGAGCAATAAAATTCCTGAAATTCACAACCTTAGCTTGCAATTTAACCCACTGTTATATTTGTGTAGATAATTCTCACCTGAGCAAGTAACTTCAAATGTAAAAATCGAGCACTGACTCTTTTCTTAATCCCAGGTTTTGAAAGATGGTTTCTTTGAAAATCTAACCCCCGAGCTGTTTCATGCTGTATGCGCTCCAAAACGTGACGGTACAATCTTCCTAGACCAAGCTACCAGACAACTGTGTGGTCTAGAGTTGCAATGGTTTGTCATGTTTTCATCAGTGAGCTGTGGGCGAGGCAATGCTGGACAGACCAATTATGGGTTTGCGAACTCTACTATGGAAAGGGTATGCGAGAGCAGACGACATGATGGTTTACCAGGTATGTCAGTGTGTTTCATCTACGAAATGTATTTTTCTATCGTCAAGTTTATTCTAAATAGTAGTAATAATGACCCGGGGGGTAACTGTGTATTCTGACCGGGTAACCACCCACATTACCAAAAAGGTGAGACCTGGACAGGTCTTGAGACTTGCAATATAGGGTATCAAAATTGACATGGTGCTCTGCAAGTCTCTGATAGGGTATCAAACTAAGAAAGAATGGTTGAATTAATGGCAATGGTGCCTTAAATTGCAAATAAAAGTACTTCAAATACCTAGAAACACTTGGTGTACAATTACATTTTACCTGTGATTTCTTGTTATTATTATTTCATCACATTTGCGGACAGTCTCAGATAGGGTATTCATTTGCACATAGTCTTGAATAGGGTATCCGTTCCAACAGATATGGTAGATTTATGGTCTCAGATAGGGTATCATTTCACCAATTTTTGGTCTCACATAGGGTCGCCATCGGAACCGGTGGAACTCGGGTGGTTACCTGGAAACAAATATCAGTTACCCCCCCCCCCAAAAAAAAAAAATAATGATAAGGTGCTTAAACCCTGATGTCTCTTTACCCTTTACAAATGAAAACACAATATAAACAGAAGATAGCTTTAAGCACATCAACTTTCCATTGCAAAAAATAGATGCAACCCTAATATATAGAGGGTTTATTCGACACACCATATCACACAGATTGTTTTCTTTGTTTTCCTGTGCCGTGCACCGCACCAACATGGCCGACTGTGTTTTGAAAATATCAAAACCAGTTAACTGTTGATTTACTGCATGTCATGATTTGAAATTTTAACCAGATGGATGTGCTATATCTAATGTCGCTTTATTTTAATGTGATACTTCAAATTTAATGAGATGCTATGGGACTTCTTATTTCTGTTCATGCAAACTTGCTGGATCGAGGTGTTGTGAGTGCGACATGACGTCACGTGCAAACCCTCTATTTAGTGCGGAATGGTGCACCTGTTCTGCATGAACCCAATTACCATCAAATTGAGGTCCATGGTGGTTCACCACCCAAGGGGCTACTTGAGGGTGTGTGTGGTCTAGTGAAACAATGCAAAGCCAAACTTGAGTTCCCTCAGCCCAGTTTGGCATAATTTTCCATAGGACGATATGTAGGTTGTTTAATTTCTATTTTAAATCTACATTTCAATCTATTTTTTCTTTCAGGTCTTGCAATACAGTGGGGTGTGATCGGGGATGTTGGTGTTGCTATGGAAACAATGGGAGCAGGCCAAGACGTTGTAGTCGGTGGTTGTGTCGCACAGCATATGTCCTCGTGCCTTACCGTCCTTGATGCCTTCTTGTCCCAGCCAAATGCGGTTGTATCCAGTTTTGTCGCATCTCAGAAAGCTTCAGGCGCTGCAGACCAAGACAACAAAATTGGTCTTGCCGAATCAGTAGCTCATATTCTTGGAGTTACGGATGTGACGTCTTTGAGGTGTGATGCCACACTTGGAGATCTTGGTTTGGACTCATTAATGGGAGTGGAAGTCAAACAGACTTTGGAGAGAGACTATAACATCACTATGAATATGCGTGAAATAAGACAGCTGACAATGCAAAAACTTGATGCGTTATCATCGCAGGATGCAGGTGCGAGCCAATCGGAAGAAAGCACTGTAACATCCCCTGAAGAAAAAGCAGCCCACATTCCACTTGCAAATGTATCCATGGTGATACCTCATGATGATTCCAGTGTCCTTGTTAAGCTTAATGATGTATCCAGTGGAGAGCCAGTATATTTTCTGCACCCCATAGAAGGGACCATCACTCCTTTTGAAGGATTAGCCGCCAAGATTAAAGCTCCTTGCTTTGCCCTTCAATGTAGCCATCTTGTGCCAAGTCATTCAATTCATAAAACGGCGGAATTTTATCTCAAAACTATCCTGGCAAGCAAACCTTATCAACCAATCAAATTAGTGGGGTATTCATTCGGTGCTTGTGTAGCATTTGAAATGGCCTTACAGCTTCAACAACAACAAAAAGATCACGAGGATTCGGTCCAAGTCTGGTCGTTGGTTCTTATCGACGGATCTCCAGATTTCTTGACCGTGCAGACTACACAGTATATAGACCAGATGGCAAAGCAGAAGAATGAATCCGATGCAGAGATTGGTGTGGATGTAGCATGTGAGGTCGGGGCGTTGTGTGCATTTGTGGAACAGTTGGCTCCTGGTAATATGCAGCAGGTAAAATTGCAATTTTTTCTTTGTAACTTTTGGACAAATTTGGAAAGAATTATTAATTTTTTTGAACTTGCCTTCTTTCATTGTCTTCAAAAACCAAATATCATTAGGCCTTTATGATGTTGTAATTTGGAAAATGTGGCTGTTACTTAAGAAAATTTGCCCCAAAAATGGTCATTCTGAAATCATACTCTATGGTGTGAAGACAAACTAATAGTATACAACAGTAGAACTTCATAGACCTTTTCAAAACACAACTTTCCGAGAATTCCCGAAGCCGATGTTACACTTTCCGGCAACTGCCGACAGAAAAAGTGACTCAATACACAGAATGTTACGTTCACATTAACTGACTGCGTACAAATTCGAACTTGTAATTAGGGGTAGCACTAACGACTCACTTTTAGTATGATTGCCCTGATGTGACTTGAAATCTTAGGCCTAATCAGCGGATTTCAAATGGAAATTTCACTATTTTTGTCAGTGAGCGTATGGTTCCACCAGCCAAAAGTTGTTCCGAATAAGTGCATCTAATAATGCATGGGTCTGGTTATATTTATTTTTTGCTTTTATTGCACTGAAAATGTGAGAAATTTTCGGAAAATGTTGTTGCAAAAATCGTACATACTTATGAGCTTGCATGTGATTGGTTGAAGAAAAAGGCCATGAGATAAACTTTCCAGAAATTGGAATTTGAAAAGGTCTATTGGTTTAAACACAGCTTCCAAGGCAAGATCATCATGACAGCTTTATTCAAAGTTGCGGTTGCTTCTGGTCATGATTTTCATTGCTTTGTGAACTTTATAGGACCAACCAACAGATATTATAAGTTTTTTCCAGCTACATGTAGTTGGTTTTCTTTTTTCTATAACATTGTAAAATCATCAAGAATAGGTTTTGGAGGTGTGTTTTTTTTCAATCTTTGGTCATTTTTGATCATACACACAAATCAATTTTACGTGGAAGCTCCATTTATCGTTACATCAGGCAGTTTTGTCACCTAACTCTACAGTGGATGATATGAAAATATAGTTGCTTATGTATTTACCCGTTATTTATTTGTTTTAGTTGATGCAAGAATTGGGTAGCTGCAAAGACCAGTCGACAAGGATCAGCCATGCCATTAGCAAGATCCAGCAATCATGTGACCATTCCATGGAAGACCTGACTTACTCAGCTTCCTCACTGATACAAAGAATCAAAGCATCTTACGGTTACCGGGTGGAGTCCTCGTTGCTAGGTGACATCGCATTTCTAAGAGCTACCCAAATGTCTAATGTGATGAAAGCTAACCAGTTAGAGGAGGACTATGGCCTGAAAAAGGTGAGAACTTGTTGTCTTGGCCCTTAACTCTTTCACTCCGGACGGCAAGCCGCTCACAGCAGCTCGCAAAAGCGTGCACGATTTGCTGGATTTTCTACTTTGACCATAGATTTCATGCTTTGATGCAATGGTGAACCGAGGTGTTGTGAGTGCGACATGACATCACATGCAAACCCTATATTTAGCGCGGAATGGTGCACCTGTTCTTCTAGAACCCAATTACCGTCAAATTGAGGTCAATGGTGGTTAACCACCCACTGAGGGGGCTACTTGCTCTATTATATTAATCAGGTTCCAACATCCAAAACATAAGACAAATGTTTTCAGAACCGATACCAAAATCCTTTCCCCATTCAAGTTTTACCAGTACAGAAACTTGATTTTCTCAGAACTATAGTTTTCTGAATCAGCCCAATGCCTTTTACCAATTTGGATGTAACTTTGCAATCAAACATCCAATAACAAAAAGCAAGGTCACAGTGTCATTTTAAAGCTTAAAATTTAATCTTTCAGATGAGATCAAAATATCAATTTTCATTTTGGGGCTTAAGGTACCTTTCGATATGACGGGTCACATTTTGGATCCAGAGACAATTTCAGAACCACAAAACTTCTACCAATAGTTAAAAGTTTGCCTAAAGCTGAATTCAGACTCGACGCAAACATTTATAAACGCACCGAGCATTTGCAGTTTTGAGCAGTTCTGATCAATCGATATCAAAACGCAACACCACTTTGGTTGAGAAAAGCTGAACTTTCCATTGCATTTTCATGCCATCGGCTGCCGCAGTCCGTTTGCGTTTTTGAGTGTGAATTCATTTGCGGTGCTGTTTGAGGTGAAAATCATTGAAACGCAACACATTGCGTTTTAAGTATGAATGCAGCTTAAAAGTTAAATATTTTAATATTTTTCAGATGTGCAGTGGAACTGTCAGCATAAAAACAGTGGCAGGAGATCACAGCACTATCTTACGAGGTGACGGGCTAGAGACGGTTGCAGAGGTCATCAATGGGTCAATATAAAAGGTTTTCATGTAAGAATGAGTTTATACCACTAGTGGGGGAGTAAAGTTTGAGTTTATACCACTAGTGGGGGAGTAAAGTGTATTCAAGATTTTGTATGTAGGGATGAGTTTATACACTTCGAGGGAGACAAGGGTATCCTCGTGCATTTAGAATAAAGATTTAATATGTACGGATGAGTTTATACACTTAAAGGGGAGGGAGTCAAAGGAATCCCCATACACTTGGTATCAAGATGTGTATGGATGGATGAGTTTGTACACTTGGAAGGGGAGGGAGTCAAAGGAATATACACTTGGAGGGGAGAGATACAAAGGTATCCTATACACTTGGTATAAGATTTGTATGGAGGGATGAGTTTATGCACTTGGAGGGGGGAGAGTCAAGGGTATCCCATACACTTTGTATAAGATTTGTATGGAGGAATGAGTCTGTACACTTGTAGGGGAGGGAGCCAAGGGTATCCCATACACTCGATATAAGATTTGTATGGAGGGATGAGTTTATACACTTGGAGTGGACTCCATGCATATCATAGAATAAAGATTTGTATGTAGGGATGAGTTTATACACTTGTAGGGGAGGGAGCCGAGGGTATCCCATACACTTGGTATCAAGATTTGTATGGAGGGATGAGTTTATACACTTAAAGGGAGGGAGTCAAAGGAATCCCCATACACTTGGTATAAGATTTATATGGAGGGATGAGTTTATACACTTGTAGGGGAGGGAGCCAAAGGAATCCCATAGACTTGGTATAAGATTTGTATGGAAGGATGAGGTTATACACTTGGAGGGGAGGGAGCCAAAGGTATCCCATACACTTGGTATCAAGATTTGTATCCCATACACTTGGTATAAGATTTGTTTGGAGGGATGAGGTTATACACTTGGAGGGGAGGGAGTCACGGGTATCCCAATACACTTGGTATAAGATTTGTATGGAGGGATGAGGTTATACACTTGGAGGGGAGGGAGCCAAAGGTATCGCATACACTTGGTATAAGATTTGTATGTAGTTATGAGTGTATACACTTGAAGGGGAGGAATCAAGGGTATCCCCATACACTTTGTATAAGATTTGTATGGAGGGTTGAATTTATACACTTGAAGGGGAGGAGTCAAGGGTATCCCATACACTTGGTATAAGATTTGTATGGAGGGATGAGTTTATACACTTAAAGGGGAAATATTCAATGGAATCCCCATACACTTGGTATAAGATTTTTTATGTAGTTATGAGCGTATACACTTGAAGGGGAGGAGTCAAGGGTATCCCATACACTTGGTATAAGATTTGTATGGAGGGATGAGTTTATACACTTAAAGGGGAGGTAGCCAAAGGTATCCCATACACTTGGTATAAGATTTGTGTTGAGGTATGAATTTGTACACTTAGGGGAGGGAGTCAAAGGTATCGCAAACACTTGGTATAAGATTTGTATGGAGGGATGAGTTTATACACTTGGAGGGAGGGAGTCAAGGGTATCCCCATACACTTGGTGTAAAATTTGTATGAAGGGATGAGTTTATACAATTAGATGGGAGGGAGCCAAAGGTATCCCATCCACTTGGTATAAGATTTGTATGGAGGGATGAGTTTATACACTTATAGGGGAAGATGTCAAATGAATCCCCTTTTTTATTTTCTGGTGAGAGTTTAGATATAGGAAGATAACAATGAAGACTTAAAGGCCAGATCTACCGGATCAGCCGCTTTTAACTAAAAAAGTTGTATAACCATTCTTTGACACGATGCATTTTTTTATTCATTGTTGAGATTTTACATATTACCTTATAGAAGAAAATAATGAAAACTAACTTTGTATGCATTAAAAGCAACAATGCATCCGGGGTCAAAAGGTAATAATGCGGCTGAATGAAGTCCCATCAACATCTGCGATGCTCAATCCATTAGCCTATTGGAATCAGCCGTTCTCCCGGACTGATAAAACAAATATTACCTGCCTGTATTTGAATAATAGCAATATATATCATTAGGTCAAATTTTGACAAATCAAAATTGACCTCATAATCGATGCATTTTGTTACCATCATACCAGTAAACAGCCAGTGTTTGTATATAACAATTTTTTTGCACTTTGTTAATATTCATAACTTGAGAGAAAGTTTTTTTTTAGTAAAATGCTGAAGTGAATAGCCCATGAAGAAAAGGAAAGAAAAGACTATCATAAGCTGTACTGCACTATGATAGATATCTCCATGGCCTAATCAGTGGTTCACAGCAAAGGAGAACTGGAGTGCTGGGGAAAAGCTTTAAACACATGACATAAGATATGCATGCACTCTACTCTTAAAGGGTGTCCCACCATTATCAGAGATAAGTTCTTGCTAGAAAAAATGATATACTGTTAAACAATGTTTTATTATTTCCAGACAATTTCTTACTTTTATTTTCATATACTTTAAAATATAAGAACATATATAAATTATGTTTTGTGTATTATATACAAAAAAACTTTTATACAGTCATTTATTCAGAGATTTTTATTTTATAAGAGTTTAATGTTGATAATTACTATATTTATCATACTGTTTTAATATGTTACTAAAAATCTTGTTTTAAAAACTTCATATTTTGAATCTGTATGATCATAAAAATATCTGATGATTTTTTTGATGTGATGAGGTTCTTAAATCAGATTGTTAATGAATATCTAATGTTTCAATGATGCCAAGATGTATTTTAACAGTGACAGCAGAGAATCATTCTGATAGGAGATAATTGTTGTAGTTTATACTCACCTGAAGAAAACCTTTTCATTTTTATGCGTCTGGTGCGATTAGGTTTAAGTTCACACGCAACTCTTGCGATACTTGTAAACTTGCGTGATTTATAGAACTCGGCGTACTGTAGTATTAGTCTTAAATCGTAAGTAAATATACTGTCTATTATGAATGAATCTTAATGACCTTTATCTATAATTTCTTTGAATGGCAACAAAAATGTACTTTTGTCTGATATGAAGTAGAATGAATAAATTGTGATTTGAAGGTATTCATCACTTTATGTTCAGTTCATTTTGTCTGTTTAATTTCGCCACCTTTCTGGGAGGTGACATTAAGGCACACATGAAAAGCAGTGGCGTAGCCAGTCATTTTCATCAAGGTAAGCAAGGCAGGGCAAAGATTTTCTGAAAGGGGGGCAACTCAAATGAGTAGACACAAAATGCTACACCCCAATTTTTTTACTGTAGCTTCTCATCTTAAAAACGACATTGTTGTTTTTTTGAATGGAGTAAATTTGCTACTTTTTGGAGCAAATTATGTAATTTCAGCACTAAATTACTATGATATTTGACATGCACGCATGAAGCACGCAAACTGTTCAAACTTTTTCTACAATTACGAAAAAAGATAGTGATTAAGAGTAGGGGTCCATAAATATTTAGCAAGGTGCGGACAAAGTCAAAAAATGAAGGTCATCAAATTTTACTGAAACTTTGGCAGGGTATAGGGCTTGGGCCAGAATGTTTGTGCTGCAAATATTAAAATCCCCCGTGTCCTTGTTGCCATGGCAACGCAATACAAAATGCTAAGGGGAAAATGTACTTTTTTACAGTATTTTAAAGAAGAAAATAAGGCAAGTTTGTAGTACTGACACATACTCATGTAACAAAAATTCATTTCAATGGTGATATCACTATAAAGTAACATTATTCAACTCTACATGACAGGTGTTGCCAGTTCCATCAGCGCTTCTTTTTATGCCCAATCCTACACTTCAAAAATCCCCCTTTTTTACTATTTTTCCTAACCTTATTTTACTACACTTTTCAAATGCCACAGTAGCCATGGTAGTGTTTTTCAAAAAAAGTCTTGGCAAGGAATTGAATCTTCATACCTTTGGTGAAACATAAATAGAATAAAATAACTGGGATATATGGTCCTTTTTGTTACACAGATTTAACAAAACTTGCTATTTTCATGAAAATTCAGTACCAAATTTTACCATACTTCATAACTGAAAGCCAAAAGGGAGTCAAGTGAATCTTATAAAGGTGTCCAGCATCATGACTCTCATGAGGAGTCACATTGACTCGCATTATGAGTCACATTGACTCGCATTAGGAGTCACATTGACTCATCACGAGAGTCATGGATGCTGGACTCTAAAAGAAGTCGAGTTGACTCCTAACTAGGAGTCACCTCAACTCTTTTTGGAGTCATCTTAACTCTTCAAGTGACTCCCGAGGAGAGTCATGATATTTAACTCCCCATTGAAGTACTGAGTGACTACCCAAATGGAGTCAATATTGACAGTCAACATTTACTGGACTCCATTTTGAGAGTAACATTGGAGTCAAGTGACTCCCTAAATGGAGTCAATATTGACATAGAGTCAAAATTTGCTTGACTCCATTTAGGGAGTAACCTTGACTCCCTTTTGGCTTTCAGTGCACTGAAAGCCAAAAGGGAGTCAAGTAACTCTTAAAAGGGTGTCCAGCATCCATGCCTCTCATGAGGAGCCACATTGACTCTCCCGAGGAGTCACGATGACTCTCATGAGAGTCAACGTGACTCCTCATGAGAGTCATTAATACTGGGCTCTGGAAGAAGAGTCGAGCTGACTCCTAAGTAGGAGTTACCTCAACTCTTTTTCGGAGACATGGAGAATCATGATATTTGACTCCAAGTATGGGGAGTCAAGTGACTCCCCAAATGGAGTCAATATTCAAAATTTGCTGGACTCCGTTTTCAGAGTAACCTCGACTCCTTTTTGGCTTTCAGTGTACCCTCTTTAAAGATGTCAATAAATAAATGTTTCTTGGAACGAAGAAATTAAATGTGAGGACCAAGGTTGAACAAATATTGTAATTAGTTGTTTGAGTACGTGGTTCGAGAAATGACAAAGTATAGACTTAATTTGTGATATGTGTATTAAGGTTTCTGTCGATATCGTTTTTTCATGTCGACATGTCGCAATAATTTGTTGTCGACGTCGACATAATGTCGACATAAAGTTAATATCAAAGAGTTGGTGTTTGCGGGAAAAACGAAGCTTGCTTGAATAAGGTTAATGAACCAGTTTGACGTAGACTTATACTTATAATATATTATTGTACTAGTTATTTCTGCCTACAACAATATGGATGATACAAAATGGATGTACCTTTTTTGTCGATAACCATCGTAATAAGTTTGTAAATAAGGAGCAACTAAGCATTAAATTATTCATGCAACACGTTTAATAAAATTTTACTTTCCCAGTTTTGTCGACAAATGAGATTTCATATCGACATGTCGAAATATGAGGCTTGTCGACAGAAACCTTAATGTGTATACAGTGATCAATTATGTTTAAAGTCAACATTTTGACCACAGATACATAATAAAGACACATTACAAAAGCAATTCCTATGTGCCCCCTTGCCATCTTTTCACTCAATTACATGGAAGCTTTTGATGATAATTCTTAGCATTTTTACCAATCATAAGCACTGCAAGCCAAAAGGGAGTAAAACGAGTCTTAAAAGGGAGGCCAGCATCCATGACTCTCATGAGGAGTCAAGTTGACTCTCACGAGGAGTCATGTTAACTCTCACGAGTCACGTTGACTCTAATGAGGAGTCACCATGTCTCCTCGTGAGAGTCAACGTGACTCCCCATGACAGTCATTGACTCCCTTTTGGCTTTCAGTGAGAAAGGTCCCTCGATCCACCCTCCCCCTTTATGAAGTTTTACCCAATGGGCAGTTTTGACCCACAGCTAAACCTATGAACTCACCACTGTTCATAGTTATGTATAAGTTATGATGACATAATGATACTCTTTATCGTACTTTAGAATTCCAAAGTAATGTATCTTACTGGGTCAAGACTTCTGCACAAGATTGTTCAATATTGAATCAAAACACTTCAAAAAGAACATGTTTTACCTTAATAACTGTCGGTCATGTCCACTGTTGTCCAGGCCCGTAGCCAAGATTTTTTCGAGCGGGTTTTCCAAAAGTGGACCTTTTGGACCTTTTGGAGGAAACATTTCTGTTTTGGTTGACTCTAAACTAATTTCAGTCACGGGTTTTCAAAATGTGACAAGCAAAAAACAATAACCAAAAAAAAGGTTATGAGTAGTTTTACAAGCGTTTTGTGTAGTATTTTATCAAAAATCGACCTTTCAGCGCGTATTTTGTATTCATTTTTTTAGGACCTTATGGGATTTTTGTGGACCTTTTTTATACATTGTCATTTTTTT
>JXSR01S024002.1:265658-276160 GCA_000969725.1 Ophiothrix spiculata | reverse complement strand
CTTCACACTTCAAGTGACGGTTCGCAGAAAAATCACATTTTCGAGATTTTAAAAATGTCATTTCTTGCCATTTTTAGTATTCTTTTGTTTACCATGTTGCCATGGCAACGAGGCATATTGATTTTTTTAAACATCATTTTCATAACTTACCCACTAAGCCCTCTTCCTACAAACATTTTCAAGAAATTCGATTTTTTTCATTTTGTCCGCATTTTTTGAATTTTGCTCAATTCTTACAGACCTGCACTCTTAAGTATGAACTGATGGCACTGGAGTGCAAAAATGGTCATTTTGGAACATGCTATATTAAAAAGGAGTGTATTAAAACTGTGTAATTTCAACCTGACCTGTATTTGTCTTTATTTTTTCAAGGGGGGGGGGGCAAGGCTTCTTTCAGGGGGGCCAATTGCCCCCTTTGCCCCTTCTAGCTACGCCACTGATGAAAAGGCATCTGCAATCTTGAAAGTCCACATCAAATGTCTCAATGGTTACATGTACACTGGTGGTCAAAACTGATTGCGCACACTTAAATACGGCCAAAAACCTTATTATTATATCAAACTACCAAGACTCTTATAGGTGCCATATGTACCCAATATAAATAATCCATGTTTCCTCTGATATTCGATTTTCCATAACCATAAAAATGACGGATTTATTGGACCATATACAAATACACCACACACACTTTTCGATATGTACCTCTGTAGTTTATTATTCAATGCTCGTTATCACTGTGTAACTGTTAAGAACATTTTCAGGTTATAAGTTTTCCAACAAATGTGCAGTTATGTATATATTTAAACTCCATTTTGGAATGTGCAGAAAAAAGTATATAGTATGTTTAGCACGCCATAATTGCAATTCCTGTTAAGTTCTTATATATGTAAAATATAAAATCCAAAAAATGATGCAAATGGTGAACGGTTATCGAAATATGGCTGGTTAAAGGTTTTGTGTGCAAACACTTTTGACCGTCAGTGTACATCTACATAATTACTTGGTAACGTCAACCAGGGTCGATATATGACTAAGTCACATGCTTTGAAAATTATGGGGGTCACTACAGACAGAACAATTTTTGAATATATGTTACATGATAGCAATTATTTTAAAAAAGGCCAGGCGGGGGCGGCCGCGATCCTGACGATTTAGAAGCTACTAAATTTATTGACTAGGGATTTCGAAAACGCAAATTTGGGGAACATTTTACGTGTCTTTCTATCGGCGCATTGATATTGAAAAAAATTCAAAACTCATATTTTTACCTTTATTCAAATAATAACAAAAGAGCTCCTATAATAGTGATACAATTTATTGTATTCCAAAACCGCTGGGGTTCACGCGTGAACCCCATTAGTAGCAAAGTAATTTGAAGTTTATTCGATGCACTACTTTAACATAATGAAAATTACACGAGCGACACCGCGGAGAATCTTGATCAATTATGGACGGTACAGAGGCATGGCCATCGCCGTCTGAAAAATGCAGGAGATTTATAGTGCACTATGCATTCCTGATTAATTATTTCACACGGCATCAGCACACTGTACGACTGTCTACTGACCACTCCATTCTACATTTTCACAGTCTTGGCCAGTAAGGTCTTGATTGTACTTGACCTTTCTGCTAACGTAAAATGCCATAGAGATTTTGCAACTGAAATCTAACCTACCATTGGCATAATCAACAAATCAAAATGAAACATGTTCAACAACCCGGGGGGGGGGGGGGTACTCAGATTTCGGTTTGGTACGGACGCACAGCCGGAGTTTTTGACTACCCATATGTAAACACAATGCTACCCATATGTAAACCAATTTGACTTAAACAACCGTAATTTTAGACTGTTCAATACTTTTTTACAATGTAAATTGCACTTTAAAAGCTCAATTTGACAACCGATAGGTAAACCAAAGGAAAAATTGGTCAAAAAATTGTCATTTTTGAAAAATGCAACCGTGATGTAAACCATTTTTCAAATTTTTGAGGAGCCTTTGGTAAACCTGGGAGGTTAAAAATGCAACCGTTCTTGACCGCGCGTCCGTACACCCACCTTTCCACTAAGTACCCCCAGGTCAACAATCAATAAAGGGAGCATGATTAAAGCCCAGGGGGGTCTTCAAAAAATGTTGTACGGGTATGTGCCTTCCGGACTTTTAAAAACTGCCCATATCTCTATACCTATCTTTGGTTTAAAAATCCACCCATCAATATACCAATTTTGATAGAAAAGCATCAAATTTTACTCAAATTGGGTGCCTTTTTTCAAATTTTTCCAAAATAACCCAATTTATGAAAATTGGGTGTTTCCATCCAAGACAAAAACCACTGATCGCTATACCAAATCTGTGAAAATCCACCCCAAAAGGCAGGCACATATACGTATATCTTGTCAATGTAAGACCCCCTTCTCCCCTGGATTAAAGGCATTAGCCATGCTCACAAATATTAAATTAATCTCTCCTCTACACTTACTGACTTTACTACATTGTTAGAAAGTACTTATGTTTATTACTTATTAAAATTTTGCTTGCAATGTAATAATTCAATAGCAGTGTTTCTAGAAATAAATAATTGAATCCTCAAAACTAAGAGGTCTTCAGGCAGCGGCGGACACGATTTATAGAAGATCCTAGATTTAGGGATGAGGGATTTTCAAAATGCAAAAATAAAGGGAACGATCTACGTGTATTTCTATTGGGTCATGTGACTCACGTATTGAAGAAAATAATTACAAAGATCATATTTTTACCTCTCCTCAAAAAACTACAAAAGTGTTCTTATCGTAATAATTATGTTATCCTAAATCCGCTGGGGTTCACGCGTGAACCCCACTTTTTATATATGTTATCATATTTTTTACCGATTAGCAATATAATTTTAGCGGCAATCCCACACGATCCTGGAAGTTGTATTTTCCCACGATGTTTCTTATAGAGGCGGTATAGGACATGAGTCACATCGACGCAGCCGTGGATCGTATACGATAAGAACGGCAACCATGCAATAGTTGCCACGACCACCCTCCTCTGGAGGTCTTTACATTTACGTTAGAAACAATCAATTGTGTCTATATTGTCAAGCACACATTTGGAATGTAAGAGTTTAGGAAATAGAAACGCCTTTTATTGCTCTAAAAGAAAGAAATTTGTTTGAAAAGCAATATTTTGAGAAACAATTATGATTTTATTTTTGCGATTAGTATTATATCCTAGATTAAGTTTTCATGACATGTGGAAATATGGCTATAATACCTTTAAATTGTTAAACTTAAATATTTATGTTGCTTTGTGTTACACACTATTATATATTACAGTCATCACTGCTTAATCGGGATCCTCTTAAAAGGGATATTTGGTTAATTGACATATTCAGTCAGGGAACAGTTTGTTTATGTACAAAATTGACCTGTTAATCGGGACATTCCTCCTGATAAACAGAATAATTTTTGGCAAAATGTATTAATTTGATAAAAAATTCCGAAAATTATGATGATAAAGTTAATTTTATGCAAGTATATCGCAAATACGGCACAAAAATCTAAAGCCACAATCCCAAATTCTGTTGAAAATCTCAGCAAAAATCTCTGTTTATTTAAGTGGTCTCTAAAATTCTTTAACTGTGTCCACTTTTAGTCTAGCAGCTCATGAATTTAGAGTATATTTTAGTGTGAAAACACCTCACTTATGACGCATTTCTGTATTTTGCTTAATCGGGATATTTTTGCTACTCCCGATCAGGTGTCCCGATCAAGCGGCATCAACTGTACCACCAAAAAGCAGTTACGACAGAAAAATTATCACAAAGGTCAAAAGAAAGGTCATCTTTGAATCTGACCATCTCCAACTACAGCGTCTTCCCTTTGACCCCTTGCAAAGTTCAAGAAAACTTGTTCTAAAGATGTCTGACTGACAGAATAGTCCTCGAGGTCAAAGGTGTCGTGTGCTTTCTCCAATGATCCAAATATTTGTGCCCAGGATAGAGACTGGTCGGTGATGTGATAGTGGACCATTCCCTGGCGTTCATCCTTAAGCTTGCACCCTGTAAGAACAAAGTTAAATATTCATAAGGGACCATTCACAAACATTTGTTAGGGGGCCTGATGTAAAAAGGGTACCCTTAAAATTTTTCACCCTCATAAGAGGGGACCTTGAAAAAAATTACCACAAATTTTCCAGTAAAAATTGTCTGCTTTTCTATGGCGTTGAGTCGACTACTAATTTTTGTCGCAAAAAAGGGGGCCCTTAAATTTTTCGAGGTCAAAAAGGGGGGGCCCAAAAATATTCCGTGATAATTTTTTTTTGCATTTGGTCTTCAGGCATGAGATTGTTCAGGTTTTTTTTTTCTGATTTCAGAGTTTTTGATGTTAGAAATTTACTGATTTCAGAGTTTTTGATGCTAGAAATTCTGCAATTTTCTTTATTTTCAGCCTGTTTAGAGGTGTTTTTAACAATATTACATACTATTCCAGACTTTTTCATGAAAGTGCACTCTCATGCCTTGGTCTTTCGGTGAGAGCGAGCCAAAAAAGCATTTTTTTTTTAAGTGGTACATGACGTGTACCTCAAAGTTGAGTAAAGCCACCCCACCCCCTGGGAAACAATCAGGAGCATTCACTTACCAGCAAATGTGCGCTCCATAAATGTCTTGAAGCCAGACAAATCTTGGCCAAATTTACACTTAGCAAGGACAGTAAAGCCAGCGCCAAATCGGTTCTTCAGGTGCTGTTGACTGCCCAGGCATTTGAATCGGCCGTTCACCATGATAGCTAGTCTTGTACACAGGGCTTCACACTCTTCCATGCTGAAATTAAATCAAGATTTGACAACATGAAAATACAGGCTGTATCAAAAAGAAGTTGACAGTTATTAATGGTAAAATAGACCATAACAACAAAAATAACAAACTTCTTTTTGAAACACCCTGTATAGAAAAAGTGTAATGTCACCAATTCCAGTTAAAACATTATAAACAGTTTAAGGTTGGTGTAAACCCATTATTTTTAAAAAAAATTTTGCTTTATAACTCTGAAAAGAAAAATTAAATTAATATAAAAGTATACATTTCTAGAAGAGCAATGACATGTGGAACACATGGTCATGTTGATTTTTGACACAAAATTATCATTTTGGCACTAGGGCCAAAATATGTATTTTTGGCACCAAAAAGTTCTGGAAAGCCTAGCTAAAATTTGCTCAAGTAAAATTTGGAACTAAACTACTTTTTAGAATCTAGAAACAAGTGTCCAGGTTTGGCTTTTTGAATTTTTGATTTTAATTTTTAAAATATCGCAAAAACTAGGTCAAAGGTGGGCATTTTTGCCACTACTACATGTCTGTTATAGATGTTAGTATGGTCTGTTCATAAGTTTGCTATAACATACCATGTAGTGGACTAAAATCACATCATAGGATGGGGGGCTAAGATCATTGGCAAGGAACAAAATAGATACAAACACTGGATCAATGAACAGGGATGAAGGACAATATTTTCTAAATCACATTTATGATCAGATCTTGCTGAAAACACCGGAATTAAAACCAACTGGCAACACCAACATCGTTACCAGGAAACTTCAATCAGCGTCAGTCTCATCAAAGTGTTCACAAAGGCAACAGTGTTTGCCGAAAGGTACACGTAGGTGGAAAATTTTTGGTCTAAATGAATCATTTACACATTCATAGAAAATTGTTGTGGATATTTACTAAAGCCTCAAATACAAACATAGGAGTAAAATCGTCGCAGCAGTTTTCACTGAAAGAAACTTTCCCGAGATATATCCAGGGGGCACTTGCATATATGGAAGTGAAGCACGAGTGCCACTGAGCACCTTGGGAGTAGGGGTCTTTCGGTGATAAAGTGCAAAAAAAAATTGGGGGGTTGGGAAAAATTCACCAAAAAGTAGGGTCTTTCCTAGTCAAAATGGCCAAAAATTTGGAAAATTTTGAGAAATTTTTGAAGATTTTGCAATATTTTCGAAAAATTACTTCAAATTAAGAAAATGATGGGTCTTGTGACACAAGGTTGTTTTAGTGACAAAAAAATTTAAAAATAGGGGGTAATTGAGTGACAGTTGGTAAAAATAGGAGTCTTTCGTTGAGATCAAGTGAAATAAAGCGGGGTCTTTTTGGTTGCACATCGCACGTACCTCAAAGTTAAGTACCTTCCCGGGGGGGGGGGGGGGGGGATATATCATGATATCTTACCTGTGTGATGTAAGGATGATAGACTTTCCACTGTCCCTGACCTTACATAATGTATCCCACATAAGTCTTCTTGCGACAGGGTCTAGGCCAGTTGTAGGCTCATCCAGAAACACGACAGGAGGGTCGCCCATCAAAGCGATAGCAGTGCTCAATTTACGCTTGTTCCCACCGCTGAAATATATGGGAAGAAATGTTCCTTTTAGACATACATACATGTACACGCATACTTAGTTACTATATAGGTTCTCTGTTACATTTTGGAAAGGCTATCAGTAAAGGTATGAGACCCTAGCCCACTTTTCCGTTCAGAAACTATCTCCTAGGAAATTTGCAAATCAAAAATATTGAATTTCCACCTGGGTTCCAACCCGGTACCTCCCGCATCCCAAACCAATTATCACTATATCAAGCCAGCAATCATGCGCTGCCATGGCAGCAATTTCGTGATCATTACTAACTCCGGTCTATGACATATTCCGACTGGACTTCTTGGTATTTGGTAGGGTTAGGGTTAGTATAGACCCAAGTCTAGGCAGACTTAACCCTTTACGCTCTTGAAGAAAAATATCGAGGTCTATAACAAACACCGATTGGTTTAGTCAAACGTGACCTCTGCGATATAAGCAATATGCGTGTGCATATTGTTGTGTTAAAATCATACGTACTATTAACGTCAGTACTGGGTTCATGCAGGTCATTATCAGAAGTCATTTATGACCTAGCAGTTGTTTGTGTAAAACTAGAAATAATCTTATTAGATTGGATTGCGCTATCACCCAAGTTATTTATGTAGACCAGCTAGCTAGATTGGGTTTCATTTAGTGACGAAGGTCTTAGAAATTTTGGTATGCCACGGGGTTCAATTCGCTGGCCTCTCATATTCACTCTTTATTAACATATCGTTTTACCTGTATGTCTTTGTGAATTTATCTGCATGCGGTTGAAGCATCAATGCCCTTATAAGTCTGTCTACTTCTGACGGTATCACTTTTTCTGATAGACCTCGCAGACGTCCATACATTGTTAGAGTCTCCCGACCGGTCATTTGGTCAATGAGAGCATCAAATTGTGGACAATAACCTATCAGCTGTTGAACCTGAGCATAAGGGGGAAAAAGATTTTATATCAGTTTTTGGTTGACCAAAAATACATTTGGTTTGGAGTGAAAGATAGGGTTAGGTTATACTCAGCCTACACAAGTTTTGATGTAAAATGACACTAACTCCAAATAAAATAACAGTCAAGTATAATGTTGTAGGTCGGTGTGACCAACAAAAAAGTGAATGAGGATGTTTTGGGAAGGGAGAATCATGTGATACCATTAAGGATATCAAAAACAGACATTTTCAATTAAAAGGGTACTTTTTCAAACCATAGTGTGAAAAAAGGTATCGGTTAAAGGTGTGAATTGGGGAAAAAGGTTTATTTTGGCTTCAGAAAAAATCACCCTTTGGGGGTGTTCTGAAACACGGTTTTCAAGCCCTGCCTACAACATTATACTTGACTGCCCCTGGCTCTGGGGCAACTTCTTTTAATAGAAAGCACCTTAAATGATGTGTAAATATTAAACATTTATGGATAGTTGTACACTCCCGCTCAAAAGTTTTTCCGCAAAATTAAAAACATTCTGAAACATCATTTTTTTATAATAAATGACCTAAAATCATGAACGATTCATATTAAAGATAACTTATCTATTCAATAAGAATAAATCGATGTTTGTTTAATATTTCATCTTCAATTGTCATAGAAATGGCTAATTTCATGGGTCATATACAAATACACCACAAGTGCAAATCTCAACAATATGTAACTTATCAATTTTCATAACTCATTTTTACCTTGTTAAGGGATAGAATATTTTCAGGTTGTAAGTATTAAAACAAATGTGCAGAAATGTATATAAACTTTATGTGCAGGCGAAAGTAGTAATGTGCAATTACATGCCACATTTTTTGATTGCAATGAATGCAATTCTGGATTAGTAAGTTTGATAATTATACAATATAGACTCTGTCAAAAATTGGATAAACGCCTTTTGAGATATGACTGGATAAAATTTTTGTGCGGAGATACTTTCGAGCGGGAGTGTATATAAAAAATTTGGTAGAATATAGATTATCAGTGACTTTTCTAACCTTTTTGATGTCGGATTTGATACTGTAACCCTTTAGGAAAGCTGTCCCTGCCGTAACTGTTTCATCTCCAGTCAGCATCTTAAATGTACTGGTTTTACCTGCTCCATTTATACCTATGTTTGTTTGATTGATTGATTGATTGGTTGATTGAGAGGGGGGGGTGAGTGAGTGAGTGAGGGGGTGAGTGAGTGAGTAAGTGAGTGAGTTGAGTGAGCGAGCGAGCGGATGGGTGGATGTATGGGTTGAGTTGGTGAGTGAGTGAGCGAGCGAGTGATTGATTCAATATTTGGATGAATGGCCAAATGATATACAATGATAAAATGTAAAATGCGTAATAGGAGTAACAAACAACATGGTACAGTTAGTGTAGAAATAAGTAATTGAAGAAATATCCGGGAGAGCTACTCATTGTTAGGGGACAGAGATGTCTGGAGTGCAAAAATATGGGGACAAGTTGAACTGATTTTTCAGTGTAAATCATAACTAAAAAAATCAACATTTTGGGCCCTATGAACTGAAATATAGATCAAGTATAGTTTGGCTGCTGAGCTGAAATTCTTTTAAAAAAATCTTTTTGTTAAATTTCTCTGCCACAGTAGGAGTCAATATTTTTTGCTTTTGTTTGAAGAGGACCAAAGTAAATTTCTGAATTGTGCTGCAATGGGATAGATGGTACAGGTGTTAATGGGGGGGGGGGGTCTCTTGACCACGAGCTAGGTGTATGGGTCAGTCTGAAGTTCTTATAAGCTATCTCATATTTGGTGCATCAAGTCTTTGTTATCTTATAATCTGATATATAATTCCAATGTACTTTGTAATAATAACGGAGGCTTGGTGATGACAAATCAATACACCACACTTGTATGTTATTTGATGTCAAATGTTTGGTGGTTTACAACACCAAGCATCCATTGCTCCATTGGTTAGACAATGCATTGTACAAAATATTTGGTAGCTCAAAAATAAGTATGTCCTGACCCTATCTTGTTCATATTTCTTCCCAATTAACACCCTGGTCACATAAGCTGCAAGAAGCTGCAACGCCCATATGACACTGGTGAATGATTGCGATGCCCTGGCGGACACCGGTGGTTATTTGCCTATAACTGAAGACATAGTATACAAACTGCAAGGTTTTAACTCGGAATTAAATTCTTGCAGCATGCTCCCGGCGTCTCTACGACTCACAGACACCATCCGGACACTGTCGGACACCGGCCGGTGTCCGATCGGCGTCTGCTGAATTGACGCCGTAAACACATCGTAACCTCGCTGCAAGGTTATGTGACCAGGGTATCCGTCATTGCATCATAAGTTTGAATATCTCATTATACTAAAGCCTTTCATGTTATGCAATCATATTAGCTCAATCGGTAAGGTGCTCGCTTGCAGTGCGGAAGGTCCGGAGTTCGAACCCCGCTGGTGCCAGTGTTGAGTGTGCCTGAAATTCTCTTTGACAAGGAACTCACTGCTAATTGTCTGGTAGAATCCTGTACGAAACTCGGGGAGCTGATCCGGGCAGCGATGGTGCGTATGTGGGCTGATCAAATTGGAATTACAAATCTGGGAGGCATAGCGCACTATAAATTCCCAGTATTTATTTTTTATTTTTCATCTAAGTCAACATCAATACAATCTTACCTAAGAGCCCAAAACACTCTCCCTGTGGAACTCCAACACATATATCCTCTACGGCCAGCAAGTTGTCTTTGCGTCCTCTGAGAGGGTAGACTTTTCTGAGGTCTTTAACGATGAGCATGTTATCTTGTTGCAGCTGTGAGATTGACAGCGAGGTGATACGATGTCTTTCAGCTGCTACATCTTCATCTTCCTAAAGATAATAATAACAACAATAATAATAATAAATGTTTTTTGTATAGCGATTTTCCATTTAGATCAAACCGTTCATGATTTGCTGCAGGTAGATCATCGCAATCATTTCACTTCATTTCGGCGTTTTGCAGCCTTTTCAAGCACATACCGGGAAGTGCCAGTATATGGCACATAATATCGTCCCGATTACAACCCGATTAGCCTCTGAAGAGCATAGATTCCAGCGTAGCGCCATCAGCCGATTCATCCCGATTAGCCTAGTGATCAAGCGGTTGTTTTAAACATCGATTGTGAATGATTTTGAGCAGGTTGTATGTAATTA
>JXSR01S024002.1:214857-226017 GCA_000969725.1 Ophiothrix spiculata | reverse complement strand
GAATTTTCTGAGATTTGCAAGCATTTTCAGCGGTGTTAGGAGACAAAAACTGCAATTTTAGTACTTTTTACGATTTGTTTTACCCCATAATTTCCCTCATTATTCAAAGCCCTGCCCTCCTTCCAAAATATTAACCTTGTTGTCTAGATAACATTTTATGGTCCCAGTTTTAACTATTGTTTGTAGCTTCTTTGGTTCATTTAGCTTGATGAATTTAAGTGACTTTTGTTCCTTAATTGAACAGGGTCCTAAACTACACCATTACCCAATTTTCGCATAAATCGTTGTGATGATAGGCTAAAATCGACATCACAATTCTTCAGACGATGTAACAGTGGTCACGTGACTGATTTTGTCAAATGAATTTTGGCAGAGACTTTAATGCCTACGTTCTCCACAACTCGTCTTATACAAACTTGTTCGCACTGATGTTCAGTGCGAAGTTGCGAACTCCCAAAGTTTGCCTAAGTGAGGCTATACCAAGGAATTTAAAAAGGGGAATTGGTACTCATCGCCATTTTGATTTCACTGCCGTGTAAATCCTATGGGACGGCAGCCATCTTGGATTGTCGCTCATGGAGGGTGAGTTAATGTACTTCCGGCATTTTACGGTTCCACACTTTGAGAGTCTTCGCAACGGATTAGCGGGAAAATTGGCGTACTTTGATCAGAGCAAGTTGCAATACACGCTACTTAAAACGCAGGTCATGGTTTGCGCGTGAAACAAAATGCACACGCTGTATGCGTCAAGTGAAGATTTACGCATTCTGCCTGGATATCGGCCAAACTCTGAATATATCCGGAGGTACAATAACTAAATGAGCGACACAAGAGGGCGGGGGATCCTGATTCCCCTATAAAAATTCCGTAGGCTATACCCATCTTTTAGCACCAAATGTTGTTCAAGTGAATACAGAGACATCCAAATGACAACAGCAAAATATAGACACTGTGCCAAACTTCTCTTTTTTTAGTACCACTTGCCTATTCCACTAGACTTCATGCACAGCATAGTATCCTAGGCTTTTGCATTTAAACGTACTGAAAAAAGTCTGAAATGTTGGTAAAGTATTTTCCTTACATTGTCAATAGTTTTTCATGACAAATTTTTTGAGAATTTGCAAAGCAGCATGATTTGATCACACTTCAAAATGGCCACTCTTTGAGTCTTTGTTTGGATCACAGGCTATTAATAGTACTAGTAGTACTGCACATGTGCAATATAACAGCTCGCATGTATTTTGCTTTAATAACCATGTGACAGTGCTTAGGCCTATTATAATTAATATGATATTGTTTATACAGGGTGTCCCAATAAAAATGCAACAAACTTTGAATTTTTATTGTGAAAGAACAGAGCACAATGGTGAGCAAACGTTACAATAATATAATAGAGTAGACCATTGGCTTAGATGGAGTAGACCTCTGTATAGACGGATTTCTATGGAACAACCAAGTGAATGTCTTCTTCTAGGTGCATGTAAATTCACCAAAGGTATGCCAATTGTGTATTCTCATTAGTATTTACCAATATATACTGGTCCTAAACCAGTTTCAGTTTAGTTGACGTGCATTATTTAGATAGAAGTTTGTAAAAATCCAAGTTTACGATTGTGCTTGACAAGGTTAAAGGGGCATTGGACAAGTTCAGCATCATCCCAAACTTTTCCCCAAACATTTTGAGATTTTTGCATCATTTGAAGTATTTGTGGTAGTAATGACAGCATGCAAAGTTTCATTGTCAAATTCAAACCCTATATATCAAAATATTTAGATATTCTCTTATTTTTAATTATCGTTGTCGACAACGATAAATACTGCCCTCTGAATTTCTGGAATTTGCCTTTTAAGGAGATCTAATGAAAATTTAAAATTTCTTTTGATTTTTCTGCAATCTATGATATTAAAAGAATGTTTTACAAACAAATCCTTGGCTCTTTCTCATTGTATAGCATCAATAAATATGTTTAGAGAATAGCCTCATACCCAAAATCATCAATTAAAATAAAATTCAAATTTTTGACTTTTTTGAAGGTTTTGATCAAAATTTTCCCGATATCTGGTAATTGGCGGTTATTTTCTTACATAGGAAGTGTTAATCATCCACAAACAAAATTTCAAAATTTTGTCAAATGTCCCTTTAAGTTTAACTAAAAATTGATGAAACTCTTCAAAACATCCGTCTGTATGCAGTCCCTATTAACTTTCATGTTACCCTCTTGAGAGTCACTCTGGGACTATAAATGTGAAGTGAGATTCCCAATGGAATTCTCTATGGCAAGAACAACAGCATCTTGCATGACAATCCTGAAAGATTCAGTGAGGGAGGAGTTGGCCACTTGGAGTTTCAGTTTCTGGTACACGTCTCATGCATATGCACAAGTATTCTTGGAAAGCACCCAGTTATGACCAACAATGCTAGATAGACACTCCTTCAGGGGGCAAAAACGTGGGAAAGTTGACCAAATTTTGAAAAGATTATAAAGAAAATTGATGTAAAAATTGTGTGTTTGCTGAAAAATCTTGAATAATGAAGTATTTGACAAATAATGAAAGTTTTGACGCTAGTGTGATTTTTGGACGTGGGCGGGTGACGCAAAACTCAATTATGACTTTCAAGGGCATAAAGTGTGCTATCCAAATTTATGAAAAATGGCAGGTATTGCAGATACGACTTTCTTGCACTCACTTGACAAAATGAACCATTTACTTTTGTGTCCTTTTTACTACAGAATAGGAATATATGCAGGCGCAGCCTCCACAACTCTTGGACTGTGTGGAATATGGGCCTATTGCGCTGCAGAGAATGAGAAGCAGAATTACGCACAACGACGCATCGTTTATGACACGACACAAGATCATATCTCAAGCTTACAGAATCATCCGGAGTTACAGCTCAAGTTTGTCCAAGTTATCTTTAGGCACGGTGCACGCACACCTTTATCAGAAATCAAATGGATTGATCCAGTAAGTAAGCTTGCTCCAGTGGCGGATTTAGAGGGGGTGCAGCTGGCGTGCACCCCCTCTTATTTTGGTAGCGTGTCAAGAAGCTGCTGCTTTGTAATGATTTTATTCCTTGAAAATTCGTAATTGTGTGAAGAACGGCAGCAAATGCATGATTTTTAGGTATATTTGAACAGTTCTGAACCCTTCAACACCTTATTTTTCAGAGCAACAACTGACTTTGAGTGGGCGCTAAGGCGCTGTCAAAATTGCGCCCCCCTCTTTTGAAAATTCCTGGATTCGCCCCTGTGCTTCATTAGCCAAACACAGACCATTTTTCGCTTTTGAAGTGATAAAATATACTCTATAAATCTTTAAGTATGCAACAAGCAGCCGATTAATGCACAAAAACCAATATGACCATACAGGGAACTTGGGAAGTAAAGTAGTCCCTACCTTTTGAATCATAGCCACATACCCTATCTAGCTGAATATTCAAATGAATTTATGCTCAATGTTTGTCCATGTAGTAGCAACAATGCAATCCAAAAATAATACCAAAATCATGAACGATTCTTGCACAAAATACTATTAGGCAGTGATTTAGCCTTAATCAATCCTAATCAATCATTACTAGTCTCTTACACAATACAAAACCACCAGTTCACAATGTTGTAGAATACAAGGGATATGCTAGCTATGGATCTCTTAACAGAGTCTGATTTGTTGCATACTTAAAGGTTTATAGAGTATAGTAGGCTGGGTTTACACTATACATACAGCTCGCAGTTGATTACCTAGTCTTCACCAGAGAAGACTAAGTAATATGCTTTGCTGGTCAAGTGATATTGCTATTGGAGATGATTTGACCTTAACCTGGTCCGATTTTTCAAAGTTTAGTTTTCACTGTCATATGAAAGATCACCACTTAATATGTTTCAATTTCAAATTTCAGTTAAATCGGAACAACCGTTTTGATTTTATGAGCAATTTTGTAACATGGGTAATGAGAAAAATATGAGGAATATTTTGGTACACAAAATCTCAGAAAGTTTGAAAAATGCTGACCCAAAAGGACAGGGTTCCTTTTATGCAGGTAATTCAAGTTGATGCCATAAGGCATTAGAATAGTGTGGAATGGTTGTCGTGGGTTGCCCGGAGTATTGAATTGTAAATGTCATTTCAACAGCAAATTGTTATCTATTTAAAATGCTGATGTAAGGAGATGGTAGATGGGGACAACCATTTTGTTTTACAAAAGAGTATAAAATACTTTTCTTTATTATAATGGTATTGATTAGGGCTGGTATCGACCCTTCAAAAATAAAACATAATAGTTTGAATATATTTGTAACTTATTCACACAAGCAATGAAAATCCATTTATGTGGAATTTTCAAGCCTCATCAAAGGAATTAGTCATCAGCAATGGTGAGATTGGTTGGCGGACATTTTATGGGAATTGCGACATGACTGAGATGTGATTGACATGTTTCTTGTGGGTATTTGATATTGCACATAATCCTAGGTCGTAATTCAACTCTGGTTTCCAGAAATAACAACTTTTGATAATTTTTTCCCCTGAGCAAGATAATGTCTCTCATGTGTTTTTTTTTTTTCAATGCTGTGAATGTAACAGACTTGGGTGAAAATGTGTGGCGATTTTTCCCCCTGACGAAAATCGTCACAATGCCAGAATTTGTATTCCACTTATTCTGTAAAATATGGTTGAGATTTGGTTGTAGAGTCAGTTATAAATTAGATTTAGTGTTTTGGTGATGTAAATAGGGTTAGCAATAGGTTAGAAATAATTAACAAATGGGGTTTTGGTAAAATTTAGGGTTTGGGTTATTGAAATATTACAAGTCATTGTAAAGATGTTGGGGAAAAAACACAGGATTCTTCTCTTTGCGGTGATACCACACTTAATAGAAAAAACACAACAGTGAAATAAGTCCCAATCACATCAATTGATAGTTAATAAAGGTGTAGGCTACTATTTTGCCTCTGAAGTATATTTTAGAGTGTTATTCCTTGGATTGCTTCTTATTTACTCTACAGAGGCAAAAGAAAGTCTGCGCCACTAGGGATGAGGCTGTTTTATACCATATCTCCAAAACTATAAAGAATTTGGAGGTGAAATTGTGGATTTATAATCAGAAAAATATGGGCTTTGATTTGACATTAAAAATTGTACTACTTCCAGTTGAACCCTGGTGGATAAAAGTGTGATTGGATCCTATACCTTCAAGTACTATGATTAGTGTTAAATTGGATCATCTTTCTAAGTTTGGTTTAGTGAATAAAATTATTGATATGAAAATGATTTTTCCTTTGATTGTGTATACTCTCATTCATCTGGGTTGATATCAATTCTAAGATAAATTCAAGTCTAGACAACCAGGAATTTACTTAAAATAAATCTCTGGTTGTCTAGATTTGAATTAATCTTCGAACTGTTTTTTATTTTGATTTTGCAAACAGGTGGAGTGGAAAAATGATGAGATATTCTCAGGAGCTGATCATACCAAGATCAAGTACAATGTGAAATCTGTCACTGGCGGAGAGAAACCAGAGGCCAAAGTAGAACAGATTTATAGATCAAAGAAACCATTGCCAGTAAGTCTTTATAGAGATCAGTGACGTAACCAGAAATTTTCAGTCAAGGGGGCGAGCAGGGGCAAGACAATTTTGCAGGGGGAGAAAAGAGTTCTTGTTCAGACACAAAAAGGTACACCCCAAAATTTGTCATGTAGCAAATCATCAAAATTTTGCTAAAACTCATAAAAAATTTGTACTATTTTAGTGCAAAATCAGAGTTTTTTTCTATAATTATTGCCAATATTGTGCCATTTTGGTGCAAACTTTGGAAAATTTTGAAAAACTAACCCATTAAAGGGTTAAATTTACCAATGTACTATATATTCTGCGGGGGTCCCACCCCCTGCCCCCGCTGGTTACGCCACTAATAGAAATACATCAGAACCTAACTAAAGGCCGGTTCAGACTCCTCTATCGTATAGAATGTTTTGCTTAGAATATTCTATACTGACGTCATCGAATATTCTACATCATATAAAAACTATGAACCGGTAGCGAATACTTTATGCCAGCTCAGGTAAATACATGTTGTCAGAATTTTCCAGTTGCCATATTTACCAAACTAAGTAAATTTACGCGAATGAATGTTCTTATACGTGTAGGTAGAATTCATCAATATTGGTTAAAACTGGTCAACAACACTTACTTTTTATGACGTATATTTCAGTGATACCCATCACTGCCCTCAGCGTTCTAATTCTGAGTTCCAACTGATCCTCCTCTGATTTGTTTTACTATACAGGGTGGTGCCGTAATTGGTCAGCTCACTGCTTTGGGCATGGATCATTGCTACAAGCTAGGGCAGAGATTAAAACAGCATTATCAACACAACTTGAAATTTCTACCAAAGACTTATAACCAGAAAGATTTCTAGTAAGTATAAGATACGGAGGCAGTATAAGGTCCCAATAAATCTACATCTATGATTATTCTCATCAAAGCCTGTTCAGCATCTGGAAATATTCAAACAGTAAAGAAACAACAGTTGATATAAACTTTGTAGCCTAATTAACATGGAGGCAAGCGACATGAGAAAACAGATTTCATAATATGTCTGGATTTTTGTATTTCCTAACATACTATGAAAATTACTTTATTTCCTAGTTTCAGATCAACAAACATATTGCGCACAATAGAGTCTTTGCGGTGTGTAGTAGCTGGAATGTGTTCTCCTATAAAAGGTGAGCTTAAAGAAACATGTTATACATTAAGCATCGGGTTTGACATGATTGCTCAAAACCACCAAAATTTTCATGGTCCATCATACTTTTTAAAATCTATCGAGGATTTTCACAGAATTTTCTCAAAACACTCCTTTTCCTTCAGTTCATTAGTAAACAAACAAGAGTGATCATAAATTTAATGTAATATAGATGTAGGCTAAAATGTTGATCCAAAACCTGTGTAGTGTCGTTATTCAAATGAAATAAGGCCAAGGAAAAAAAAAAGGTTTGTCTCAGAAAACTTTTGCAAAAAGGCTATGCGGTATGCATTTTTTCTATTTTTTTAGGAAATTAGCTATGCTGTACACAATGTTTTTTTTTTAACGCTCTAAAACTTTGATCGCCCAACTATCGTGTGTGAAGTGCCCAGTTTCTAGGCACGATCCTGCCCGTTTTAACTATGTGAAGTCTTGACAGTTGAAATAAAACATAAAATTCAAGGTAAAATTGCAATAGCAAACAACCCTGACGGCGGTCGATAGCTGGATTAAGAAAAAGAGAGAAAGACCAGCGCGATTTTCACATTAGCAATGCGCGCAGGTTTATGAGACAAACTATTTTTTTGTCATACTTAATTATCAATTGTCAATATAATTGATTTGGGTCATCCGACTCTATCATATCGACTAAATTAGATTGCATGATTCATCTCATACAGGTTTGCTAAGAGGTTTTGTGTTCTTGGTTGAGTGGCAGAGTTAACAAGAGGATCGCACATTTTCACACTTTTTGACCTGATTTTTTACGCATTTCGTGCTTTAAAAAAAAATGGCCGTGCTTTTTGCCTTTTTAAATCGCGCTAATCCTCGGTGCTTATAATGCATGGTAAAACCTGTCACCTACATGTGACTTAATTTGATATGTCCCTGTAATGTGATCGGGATAAGCCAATACCAATGAAATAAGTAACATATAAGATTATAAATAGATGAAGGATTAAACTTCTGCACTACTGTAAATTACGTACCTTCAGAAGTACTTTCGGATGAGATCCGTCGTCAGCTGATCTTGCGCTGTGAATTTCTCTCTTGGTGATGACGTCATAAGATGACGATGACGTCATGAAACTTGAGAATGTTATTTCACCCCGCCCCTCTTTTGGAGCAAGGTTTCCTAGATCGGGTCTAAGTCCAGGCCTTTATCTCTGTTCATGTTCGGTCCTTTAGTGGTGACACCAGTCCAATCAATGACGAAATTCGGGGCGAAATAACATTCTGAAGTTTCATGACGTCATCGTCATCTTATGACGTCATCATCAAGAGAGAAATTCACAGCACTAGATCGGCTGACGACTGATGTAGCAAGTAGAAATTTAATCCTTCATCAATTTAGTTTCTACCACTACGTATGAATCTCCACTTTTATATGTAAGATTATGTGTTAGTGTTAATTGCAATGCTGCCTATTGAAAATCATGGTGCAATGTAACATACGCCCATCCATCATTAGACGATAAGTGACGGGCAAAACAAGACATATTATGTGTTTATTCTCTAACTGTTGAAGAATAAGTTTTGTCGGTCGCATCACATACCGTTCTATATGACATTTTTTACTTATTTGAGAAAATTTGTCTGGATTGATATATTGATGATTTCTTCATATCTACCAAGTTACAGGCTTTAATTTAGCATAATTAACAAGAAATAATTGATAAATTTTTGGTCTATATGCGTTCTATTTAAATTTGGCGTTTTACAAACTGCGCTATATGCAAACATTACGCACTAAAGTATAGCGTAAACAACGCATCACATACAGATCTATATGGTGCGCTATTTCGATTTTGCAATGAAATTTTTTTTCACATACAGATCTATATCATATAGAAGAGTTTGACGTATTCAATGACTGTACTCAAAGATCGCTAAATGTAAAAAAAGCGTTTTCACATAGAGATCTATATTAAAGCTCTAAGCTATATTAAATAGGGTTATAAGTAGTATTTTTATTTGAAATTAAACATAGTAAAACTTTTTAAGTCTTTTCTTTAAAAAAAATATTAGTATCAAAAGAAAACCCAAGTATAAAGGCTCTTCTATGACACAAAGTCTACGTATGAATTTTAAAATGCGATTTTCTCAAAATGCGTCTTTCGTCATATAGAACAGTATGTGATGTGACCGACGGTTTAAGTGCAACAAAACCTTAATTTCCATTTTCATCATGCACTGATATTGATGTTTATCCACAGCTCCCATTGATATATTTGTGGCCAAATCAGAACAAGAAGTGCTCTACCCAAACTCATTTCACTGTGCAGTATTACGGCGTTTTCATACTGCAATTTACGCCAACTCTGATCATGTACCCGGCATGAGACCTCATCGACTTGAGATACAGCAGCTATTAGGAATGGGTCCAGATGAACACATAGACTTTGTCAATATTAGGGATGTTATCATGGCAAGAGTGGTGAGTATAGATGATAGACTGAGGTGATACTCGTCCTATGAATTGACGGTAGGTGTACGTGCCTCTCAAGGTCTGAAACACCCCCGGGAGGGGTACTTAGTACATAAGTGCTTACGGGGATGTGCCTCAAACTTGGGTAGCACAATCAGGCTGTCTGGTATGCCAATGGGTCCTTTTTCTTTGCAAATTGTGGTATTTTGATATAAATACAGCCTAAATTCATTGCAAATTAGCATAAATTTTTGCAGAAAATTTTAATTTTTGTATAAATTTGACTCAAAATTTGGTATATGGATGGGTCTTTTTTCTTGAAAATTGGTATATACATGTGTGGTACTTCACTTTTCCCAGCGGCACACCCCTACCAAAACCAAATTTGAGTACCCCCCCTCCCCCCCGGGGAAACACTTACGGATATTTTTAGAAAACACAACCAATTGACACTTTTTTTGAATTTTTAAACTAATTTCGAAACTTTTTATCCCTCAAAAATGTCTTGTTTTTATCAGATTTTCATAATTTATGGAACTTGGGACCCTTATTTAATGATAGTTGTCCTGCGTAGTAGCCACCCACAATCCTGAATTTAAAGGGTACACTTTTGAGCAATTGTCTCCATTTTATGAATATCATGGATGAGCGACTCTTTGACATTTACTTGGAGTCACAATTCTTGGGATGATGTTAATAAACATTCAACATCCAGACATCCAGAGTGATGGGCCCTCTTATTTACGAACGTGACCATTAAAGGTAGGTATTCCGATCTGGTGAAAAATTTAACATACACTTTTTTCATATTTGAATGCAGGGTCATGACCTATATAAAGCAATTGTTAAGTTTCATTTGCATACCTTGAGCCAAATTAATGCTACAAGCAAAAATGTGTCTGAGCGTGACCCATATAAACGTATAGGTTATTTACTTTTGTTAACAAAATATTCAAGTAATTCAGCACTTTTTTGACTATATTTCTTCAATAAAACATAATATGGGCTTGAAAATTTACAGGGGTTATGAGAAAAATATGCCCATTCATGTGGTTTCAAAATCTCTAATTTTATTTTTTGAGTGAAAGTGATTGGAACACAACCTTTAAGCTGCAATTTCTGGTCATATGATCCGTTTTGTCCAAAAATAATAGCAGAGACTTTTAACATATGCAACTGTTTTGTGACATTGATCATGTAGTTGTTTGCAATTAAGCAGGTTGTTATTTATATTGTAAAGACCAATGTAAACTTGTACTCTACAGATACATGGGCCCCAAAGTCATGAAGAAGAATTTGTTTTTCTTTTACAGGCACATGGTTTATACGTACCAGAATTTCTGACGTCACGCCTAGATCATATAGATAAACAAGCCGTTAATTTAATGACTTACACGTTGGCTGGCAAGACAGGGGAACACATTGAAAATGATGTGCTTCAAATGAATGCCGGCAATCTCGTCAAATTTGTGACGAGTAATTTAGAAACAGCAGCTGCTAATACCAAGTGAGTACTGTTTTTGCCATAATCAGGCCTCAAAATAACTGACGGCAACGCAGCAAATTGCCTTACCAAATGGGTCCTTACCGACGGCAATAAATGCTGTGCCATTATTTTACACTGCTGTGGTGCCTTTTTAGGCAAGCAAGAGCAAGGGAATATGTACCTTAAGATTGAGTTTCATCGTATTGAAATCGTGTAAAGTTCCAAGCTTTTTCTTAAGCAGGCGCTGGGCGATTTTTACCATATGGTTCCGGACTTTTTGGGCCCGGTGGTTCAGAAAAAACGTGTTCAGACATTGTTATTTTTCCTTTCTGCAGTGCCCAGGTCTTGCCATTATCTCTTGTATGAGTCAAAATTTGTGAAGAAAATGATTGGAAACATATATATTTAGACTCTAGGCTACTGTATGGAGTAGCATTCCCACTGCGCTTAGCTGAGAATGTTAGATTAGAGGCTAGCGAAATTGACGATAAACCAAGAGAGA
>JXSR01S024002.1:126796-140034 GCA_000969725.1 Ophiothrix spiculata | reverse complement strand
ATTAATTAGATCATCTTGCCAAAACAAAAGGGATATTTGGCAAAAAAAGTTACTTGAATTGAAAGAGATCAATAATATTAACATCATATCAAAAAGTTGATTTTTTAACCATTTTGACCATGTAACTCATTTTTGACCCACCTCATGAAATACCACCATATATAGTTACAATGTATTTTCTATTAATAACTGAGGCTTGGTGATGAAAAACTCAATACACCACAAAAAAATTTTGATGTCAAATGTTTGGTGATTTTCAACACCAAGCATCCGTTACTGATTAGAAGATGCATTGGAATTAATGTAATAACAAAGACTTGTTGCACCAAATGTTTGATAGCTCAAAAGAACTATGTTTTGACCCATAACTGAACAACTTTTGTTCCAGGCCAGTAAAGAATGTAGAACTTTTAACTAGATAGTGATATCGCAACAAAGGAGGAGTAATACTTCAGATATACAGCATCTTTAAGTAGACAGTTATTAAGGCCCTGTAATCTCAAATCATATCATTTTCCCACTTTTCTAAAAAATGCAAGCATTTGAAAGAATGGTTTGAGGATTGTAACATGTACCGATCAAGGGCTCTTTTTAGCTAAAAATCTCAATTTTGATAGAGATTACCTTGAGGATGAAAAGTATATCATGAATTGCCCCTTTAAAGTTTGAGTACCATGTACAAAGCAGTCCCCATTCCATCCTAACCTATATCTTGGCCTATCATTGAAGGATGCAGTTGCCGGCTCGTTCATGTTGCTCATTGTAGCATATCTGATGTACAAAACTAGTATACATCAGATATGCTACAATGAGCTACGTGTAGGAGATGACAACTGCGTCTTTTGCTGCCACGGCCTACTTTATATGTGACCCGAGGTACCTTAAGGTCGGCATAATAGATTATGAGATATGGGCCATTGAAGCTGAGCAAAGTAAAAAATCATGGCCAAGGTCGAATTTCTAATTTCATCAGAAACGTTACCTTTGAAGTGTATTCTATCATAATTAATCAGGTTCCAACATCCAAAACATAAGATAAATGTTTGAAAAACCGAGATAAAAATCCTTTCTCCATTCAAGTTTTACCAATACAGAATCTTTAAGGCTACAGTCCCTAAAAACGTCTCGCTCGGCTGAATGTCATGTTTACTCTAAGTTTTTACCTACTTACACCTATCAGAATATCACAATTTTTGGTGTATACATATTGAATAGAGTCCTTAGTTTATACATTAATCTTTACTAATGAATTTACGGCCATTGTCAAGGTCAAAATGACGCCTAAAGACTTCTTTGAAAAAGTTTGCCCTTTTTTATGGAAACCTCATAATTTCATGATGTTCGAACAATTCGACTGGTTTCAAATTTTGACAGATTGTAGGCTTGATACTTCTTATTGAATTACAAGCAATATTTTATAAATATACTGGGTTGATTTTGAATGATAATGTAACAAACCCATACTGGGTTGATTTTGAATGATAATGTAACAAACCCGCGTTGTTTTGCCCGAAAAACCGGACGTGAAATTTACGACTCTTAGTTCGCCCGGTTTGAACTGTGTATTGCCTGTTTTAAGTATCTACATTATCTTCATTTTGTCTGATATACGCATTCGCATAATTTACTTACAAATTGAACATTCCAATGAGGCAAAAATTGCAATTTTTATGTAAACAAAAGAAAAATACGGCATTCTAATGTTTATGTTTTAGATTTTAGTTAACGATCGCAACGCTGCCTTGATAGCTCAGCAGTAGATCCCTCGCTTCGTAATGCATGACTAATCCCTGCCATAATCCATGGTTCGAGTCCCCGCAAATGCAGTGGAAACTATTTATCTTTTCATGATTAAAAAATAGTTAGGATTCACATTTTCCTGAGCAGATGGATTCCCTTTACCCTTAAACTCTAATTTTCTCAGAGACATAGTTTTCTGTATCAGCCCAATGCCTTTTACAAATTTGGATGTAACTTTGGTATCGAACATTCAATAACCAAAAGCAATTTTCATTTTGGGACCCTTAAGGTACCTTTCGATATGACGGATCACATATGTGTTAAGCAGCTCTGCAAAGTCCCCTATGGTAAACATAACAGATTACCAAATTAAAACAAAAATGTCTCTTTTGGCCATATATTTTTATTGCTACAGCAAGAATTAATGGAGGTCTGTTGCACTTTGGTTGGTTTTCTATGTCTTATTGGCCAATGTTTTTCCTCGGGACATTTTTCTTTTTTTAATTTGAAAGATAAGTAAGTGGATTTCTTCCTAGTACAGGAGCTTAAGTATGATAGAAATCTATATAATTTTACGAATTTTTGATATCACATTTCTGAAATAAACAGGAGTTCACATTGAGATTTTTTAGGGGAAAAAATATGTTTTACCACCTATAACCATAAGAATTGTTTGAACAAAGTGTTTTATTTGTGACATTGCTGTTTTTCGAAAAAAAGAGTATTAAAATATATGATGAACAACTTCTTTTGGGGTATTTAGCAAAATCGAGCAAAGCATAAGTAGTTTTAGATAAATTTTATAAATTAATTGTATGAAGCTCTTTAGTAACACATTTAAGAGCACTTGGCTTTATGCAGAGTACTTTTTAAGTCTTATCAACATTTTATTAGTGACAAGATTTATTTCAGATTAGCCATTTTGACTCAAATTAAAGCTAAACAAAATTTGTTTGCAGGTACCATCTTATGGCAAATGATTTAGCTTGTAACCATGGATACCAGATGAATAGTCACAACTTATAATGAGAGAAACAAGACATGTGAATGGTTAGACTCAAGCAAATGCTTTTCATATACTTTTGTATGATGAATTGTAATTTTTGAGGCCATTTTTTCATATTCCGTATTCTTAAATGAACATAGTCGGATGAGAGTGAACATGTTTTATGACGTGGTCAGAGTATTAAGCATATGTTCATCTGAGGCTGTGTTCACACATATTAGTCATGACTGGCTCTAGAGCGAGACAACTTAGCAGTTGCGTTCACACTGGGAAACGACTTGCGCGCTAAAACTAGCGATGCCTCACTTTGGTCATGAGCGAGACCGAGACACTTTCTATAACTGCATTCGCACTGGGAATTTGCTTATGAGTGGCTCACGAGCAAGAATATAGTCATGACCAAATTCTCCTGTGTGAACACACCCTCCTTAGTTTCTTCCTCTTCTTGAACTCTGAATGTAAAAATGCCAGACTGCCCTCATCATTTCCTCTATACCCAATACGTCGATCCTGGGTTTCCACCCGGAAGTCAATCTTTACCGAAATTTTAGCCCAAACACAGTTTTGCCTATAAAACTAATAAGCCGTGACATTAGCTCCTCCGAATCATTTACTTAAAAGTGGGCAATTTGAATTGTTGTTTTGGATGGATGGTAGTGCACATCATTTCATGCCTATTTGGGTGCATCGTTATGCTTTATCAGTGCATTGTGGGATTAAATTTTGGTAAAGATTGATTTCCGGTTGGGAAACCCAGGATCGACGTATAAACCTTGACGTATGCAGCAAGCAGCCAATTAACGCCAATAAACCAATTTGACAATACCTGGAAAAAAATTAGAATGTATTTTTCGAATCATAACTATGCACTCAATCATGCTAAATTTTCAAATGAACTTAAGTTCAATGTTTATCTAAGTGGTAGCAACAAAATTAGTCCAAAATAATATCAAAATCATGAAAAATTCTGACAGAATAATTTAATTGTTAGAAAATGAAAGAAAAACACAAAATTGAACACTACACTATCAAAATTTCATTATGTAAGCTCATTTTAAAGCATTTTTAGTTGGTTCTACAGATACCCCACAAGCAAATTATCTCAATATATATGTGTACCGCCGCGGCAAAAGGGTCCAGTTGTCGACTCCTACATGTTGCTCATTGTAGCATATCTGATGTATACAAATACCATACATTAAATATGTTACAAGGAGCAACATGTACGAGCCGACAACTGGACCCTTTTGCCGCGGCGGTACACATATATGGTATAAGACATTTCTTTTGCTCATGGTCCATAATTTGTGTGATGGAGTTTATTGTACATATAGATATCTGTTCATTGGGATTTATAAAATGATGATATGGGCAAATACGTTTTAAATTATTCATTTTTACATGAATTTTGATATTTTTGCTTTTCTTTATCATAGTACATCAACTTTATGAATAATCAAAATCCAATATTTCAGCCACAAACTTATATCGATGAAATTGTAAGTAAAAATAGTGCTTTTAAGGTTTTGAATCACATTTGAATCTGTGGAAATCATTGTAGATTCTTGTTTTCATTGCTCTTTTCTAACTTATATACTTGTTATTTATTGACTGCTTGAAGAAAGAATTTTTTCAAAAGCTAGTCCAGATTGTTTATCATTGTTGGGCTATACTCAGGTCCCGGGGGAGGGGGGACTTAGTACAAAGGTGGTTGTGGGGATGTGCCTCAAATGCGGGTGTCAAAATCATGCTCTCTGGAATTTCAATCGGTCCTTCTTTGCAAAATGTGGTATTTTGATGGGTATTCTTGTCAAAATTTTCCAAATAACTTTACGTCAAATGGTGCAAAATAGAGCAATTTTTTGTAAAATGTTATGCATTCATTTGTTAAATACAGCTTCAGCAAAATTTAAGTTTTTTAGTAACTTTAAACAAACATTTTTTGGTGCATTCTGTTCCATTCTGTAAAAAGACAATAATTGATAGACTGTAATTCTGTAAAAGTTACAACTTAAATTCAAAATATATCTTGATGATTCATTGCAGGAAGAATCCCCATTTACCGTTACAGAAATCACTCAGATAATCACAGAAGCATCTTAAAGGGATTAGCCATGATTCACTTGGGTATGAAAAATTATGAAAACTTATTTGAATGAAAGAAAGACCTTAATAGAATCAACAAACAAAATCATATAACTTGCTCTAGAAAGCAGGGGTGTGAGAGTTCCTTTTTTCAGTTGATTTCCTAGTTTTTGAAAATGTTCATGTGCTAAAATTTTAGCTTTTTCATTCATTTTCAGCCTATTTTGACCTTTTATCCCAACTTTACCTGATTTTCCTCGTTTTTGTCAACTGGCCTCTCACACCCCTGAGAAAGACAATTTTCAGAAAAATACATTTCTTAGGGTTCTGTCAGCAGTGTTTCTATTTTCCTAAAATTTGAGATTCCAAAATTGCTGTTGATTTAAGAGTTGAGTGAACATTATTCTAACAATTAACATGATTGAAAATATATTGTTACTAACAAAAAAGTTTAACTTTTAAGAATTTGGTGATTTATTTCTAGAAGCACTATCACTGAATTTTTCCAGAGAATGAGAAATTCAAAACACAAACAATTGTCTGTATTACTATAAATTTTCAAGTTTAACAAGAATGGTTATGGTTAATAGTTGGAAGTACTTTCTAAAAATGCAATAAAATCAGTAGGTTTTGAAGAAAGTTGAACTTCACTTTGGGGATCGTGGCTAATGCCTTTAAACTCACATGTCACTAACTCTTGAAATCAAGAAGAAATTAAAACAAAGAAACAGTTGCATCATCACTAATTTCTCCACTTCACCATGCAATCGCATTGATTTTATCCCAGATTGTTATGGACATTCTACGGTGATTCATCCTTTCGATTAAAATCCTTTCACACCTTAGAGATACCAGCGCTGTGATGATCTCAAAAAGTTGTCTATCGTAATTAACACACCTTGAAATGGATCCTTGGGAATGGATCCAGGCGATTCCGTCACAACATTATCGCTTTGATCTCGTCGATGCTGCGTAAGATGATACCAGGAGATAGGATTGCTTACGTTTCTATTCTTTCCAAATTTGTCTTACCATCTACAGATTCTTTCAGGAAATTTCATTAATTATTTAGATGAGTTAGCTGTGATTCAACAGTGTTGGTTTATTATTTAACTTGCGTATTGTTTAGTGTGTTTTTTTTTCTTCAAAAATTCAGTTTTATATATAAGATCACCACTAAAAAGATCTAGTTTTGAAATTTCAGTTGAACTGGTTCAACCATTTTGGTTTTATGGGCAATTTTGTATTTCATTATTTCATTGTTCCTATACTTTACTGTGTAGATAATTTTATGGTTACCTAATTTAGTCACATGGGTATTGAGAAAGATTTGAAAAAAAGTTTACTGGACTCCTTTAAGATATGGTATTAATCTTTCACAGTCAAAATTGTAAAATCAGTTCTAAGTATCAAAATACCCAGTATATGTTCATGTAATTCATACTTACATTGTCAAGGTATATGTACCTGCCTTTTCGGGTGGATTTTCACAGATTTGGTATAGTGATTGGGTGGTTTTCATCTCAGATGAAAGCACCCAATTTTCATAAACTTGGTCCTTTTGGGAAAATTTGCAAAAAAAAAAAAGAAAGCACAAATTTTAGTAAAATTTGGTGCATGCTTTTTCATTAATATTGCTATATTGATGGGTGGGGTTTTGAGCCAAAAACGAGTATAGAGATGATAGAGATGGTCAGGTTGTCAAAGTCTGGCAGGCACATACCCTTACAAATTTTTTGAAGACCCCCCTGGATCTGAACAAGATATCTGAAATTGAATTCTGATATAACCCTATTTGCATGCTCTTTGATAATTTTTATCATGATGATGATGATGATTTCTAAAAAAAAATGGATACGTTCAGATGAAGCAGCCCACTTTTGTTAAGCCTAAAATAACATCAGGGAATATAATATTTTGAAATATATTTCTAAAAGAGATTATATTTTTAAAAGGATGGTTTGAACTTGAACATTTAGTAAAATGTTGTAGAATAATTTTAAAGCTTTATGATCAAGCAACTGAATCAAAATTCTATGCTTATATGGTAGAAGAAGAAAAGAAAAGGAACATGAAAATCATACAGAAAGCATATGTCATTATTTGACAGTTGATAAGTCATGCAGTCACAATTAAAACATGCTTATGGCTAAATACTGTAGTAAATTACATATGAAACATTACAATGCCTCTAGAAATTTATTCCAAAAACGTCTTAAATTTGAGCATGAAATCGGAGTGGTTGCAAGTAATTCAAGAAGCTGTCCATGCGACGTGATTGTTTGAAGACATTAAATCGCATGGGGAATCCATATTCGCCACGCCTACCTGGTAATTCAGGTTCCCATGATGGTCCCTCCTTGCCTGGTGGCTAACATCACAATGGAGAGAGAGACAGGAAAATGTTGTAGAGTCATCGCGGTGACTAAGCATCAACCGTTTTGCTTTTGTTTTAATGTGTGTTTTTTTTACCTCAAAATCATGTTTAGAAGATTCAACAATTGTAAGTTTAGAATTTAGGTATCAGTATATTTGCTCTTATGGATTTTAAAATGCCACACAACAACTTTGCAAAGTTTGTCAATTCTGCAGTGTTTTATTTTAAGTAGATAACAGTCAAAGCAATACTAAAGGCGGCCTCACAATTCTTCAGACGATGTAAAAATACATCCAGAGTACAGGGCCAATTGTTTACACGCGATCGGTGCCCTGCAATTGGTGGTCACGTGACTGATTTTGTCTGAAGAATTTTGGCAGAGACTATATAAAGTGTTACAAATTAAGAGCCCCATGTCACCCATGACTTTTGATTTTTATTTAGCTTATTGTTATTGTTTTGGGTAGATATTAATTCCCTCCAAATGAGTTGGCTTAAATTTGCTTACGTTTGCTGTTATGACCATTTCTTAAATTAAATTCAGGATCCCGAATTTAATTCCACATGTATTGGTATAGGAAAGCTTGTTCGAGAAACACAAGCCAAAAAAACTTTGTTTTTGCTTTGAGGCAAACTGTGTAGTACAGCCTATCACATAAAGGCCATTTGTGCATAAATTGAAAAATACAAACGGTACTTGAACAAACAGAAATGTTTTATTACATATTCATGAAAGGAATCTTTTTGAATTAAATTTATGAAAATCGAACTGTTCTGATCAGAGAAATCAAACGGAATGTTTCCTTTGTTTACATAGCAACGGTTTGTAAACATATCTTCAAACATCATTTTTTGTGTGACTAACAACTTCGGGAAGTATTTATAATAGGTAAATTTATTATAAATATCCTTTGTCATGTTTGTGGAGGGTTGCAGTTTGTATTTGATAGCTATGATCATTTTTGGGGATATTGGGTATGTGCACTTATGCGCAGGTTTTATTGCAGAACTTGCTTCTGGCTGTGCCTCAGCACAGCCAGATATTTCGGGTAAAGGAAAGCATGCATGTGCTTTTTATCCATTTTTCAGCCGCAAAACAATTCTTTGACCAAATACAATTGAAAACACTTTTAGATAGGCTCATTCCTTCACTTGATACTGTTTTTATTAAAAACCATTTTTAATCAAAATCTTATAGTATTGCTTTAACTTTCAATTATTGTAAAAGAAGACAAAATATTGGTAGGCCTTGTAATTGCCTTTTGACTGATCTTTCAAGATTTGGCATTTCTTTGTGAGTTTTGAGATCGGACATGTTAAGGCCGAACCATAGTCGGCCTCCAAACAAAATTTTTCCTACCAAACATTTGGTTGTGACGTCACCAAATATTTGCCATCGAATTTAAAGTATGAACATGTAGCAAACATTTGGTCCAATGTATGGCAATTCAATAACATGTGCAATCTAGCACGAAATTTTTTTGGTCTCAACTCGGTGTTGAAGTTATTTTGTTTGGAGTCACTCATCATTTTGATGTCACGACCAAATGTTTGGTAGTGAAAATTTTGTTTGGAGGCCGACTATGGTTGGGCCTTTAGCAACATTTGCAATCCTGAATTTTCTCGACACATTTTGACAAGAATGATGATGTACTGTAGAGTGCCATATATGGCATGTTATTCCAGTTTTTGTTTTGCTTCATCGTGACAATGTGGCTGATAAATTGTGTCAAATTATTATCAATTCTGATTTAAGACCAATGCAAATTATATGCATCTGTTAAGCCAACCATAGCTGTTGGTTTTGTGGTAAAGAAGAACATGACCGGGGAGGCGGGGTCGTACCCCAATTTTTTTTGTAGGTATGTGAGATCTGCGATATCCAACATAGTCTTGCGGAACAGATTTTTGGTCAAAATCTATGGAACTGCTTTTCCCCCATAGAAAATGCCCGGGGGGGTAACTGATATTGGTCTCCGGGTAACCACCCGAGTTCCGCAGGTTCCGAAGGTGACCCTATGCGAGACCAAAAATTGGCAAAAATGGATGAAATGATACCCTATCTGAGACCATAAATCTACCTTATCTGTTCGAATGGACACCCTATCCGGGACCATGCCTGTTCAAATGAATACCCTATCTGAGACCGTGACGAAATAATTATAACAAGAAATCATAGGTAAAATGTAACTGTACACCATTTGAACACTCTTAAGGAGTGTGTCTAGGTATTTTAGCAATTTAAGGCACCATTATCATTAATTCAAACATTTCTTCATAGTTTGATACCTTATCAGAAACTGAAAGGCCAAATTTGATACCCTATGTGAGACCTTCAGAGTACCAGGTCGATTTTGATACCCTATATTGCAAGTCTCGAGACTTGTCCAGGTCTCGCTTTTTTGGTAACGCGGGTGGTTACCCGGTCAAAATACCCAGTTACCCCCCCGGGAGAAAATGACTATTTGAGCTGAAAATTGCTCAAAATTAGCTTGAAAACATAATGAAAATGGGGTCTTCGGAACTGAAGTAATCTTGAAAAAAAACCATCTTGGGCAGCGGAAGAGGAGGCTTTAATAGGGGGGGTTTGAGGCGGCACATACCCATACCTTCCATCAATATAAGTACACCCCCCCCTGGGAACATGAGGACACATGACTGGTGCAACATGAATGATTAACTTGATTTTAAATGTTGCATGACCAGTGTCATAAATCTTGCTGTTTATGTTAAGTTTTTAGTCAAAGACGTATTCAAAGACGTATTGAAGAGTCTGTTTTTTTAATTTCGGGAACAGTGTATTTTTAAAATGCAGAGACAAATTGTTTGTAGTATATTACATTCTGACTTGTGGATTCAGCTTATTAACCTTTTCTCAATTCATGCTTTCTTAAAAGTGAAAATCATGCCACAGTAAAATTGAATTCTATTCAAGTAAGTTTCACTCTTAGGAGTGAAATATTCAATTTTTTTTACTGAGAAAACACTGTATGTAACCACTGTTTTCCTGGGTGAACATTTTGATTTTTAAGCCTGTTCACTTGTCAAAGAAGGACAGTGTTACTTGGTAAAAATTTCACTCATATAAGAATAAAAGAGTACAATTTTACTCCATCTTCATCATCAATTCATCTGACATCTTCATTCCTTCAACTATTTGGTATTTTGGTCCACACCATCCCCAGACACTTTTTTACTAGTTCGATTAATAGAACCCTTGTTTTTCGGGTGACACAAACCAACATAACTAACAAGTCCAGTAATCTAGAAAGCCACTTTACTACCTACTCTATTTTTTCGGGAGGGGCGGTCAGTCTGCCATGCAATCAGTCTGCTATGTGTAGAATTCTCGCTTTCTTAGTAAGTGTGTGGTATAATGTGATAGTAGATACTTCACTTACCCAGAAACTGGGCGGTGAACGTTGATATTTCACACCGCTGACGTACTTACACAAAACATATTAGCTCACATTCAAGCAGGCGTGACTCAAACCGGGCTTGGATGTTTGCTTTGACACTTAAATAGAGTGTTTCTAGATACTTTTTCTACAGTTTTCCTGATTTACTCGCAATATGATTTACCACTCTCACGCGAAAATATGTTCTCGAGAAGAAGAATTTGCCCAAGCACAACCACGCGTAAGTAGGAAAAAATTCTTAGGTGTTGTTGCAGAGTTATTGATTTTTGAAAAGTTTACACATTTTTTTGAATGTGTAGAATAGAAAATTTCAGATGTCTACAAGTTATATGCACATCCATGCATATTTAAGAATTTTTTTAATATGTCTGCATAATAAAATACTATTAAACAACAAGCGGCAACATTTTGGTGTAAAATATGCGCCTGTTTTCTCTTTCAATTCCGCCCAACCTTTAGTTTTTATAATTTGTTTGCTATGTCAACCGCCCAATTGTGCACAGCCTTCAAGCTCCGTGACAATTTGCAATGACATATACAAGTACAATAAATTAATTGAAACAAACGTGGGAGTGGGGGTGGAACAGTGTATTTTGACCGGGTAACCACCCGCGTGCCAACATTATTGAACTATGAGACCTAATCGGACGGGTCTCGAGACTTGCAATATAGCCTATAGGGTATTCATTTGAACTGTTATGGCTTTGGATAGGGTATATAATCCTATCATACAGAAGTAGTAACTTTTATGGTCTCAGATTCACTCATTTTGGTCCTGATGGCCACCATAGGAAACTTTAGCATGCAAGTGGCAACCCAGATACAAATATCAGCTACCCCGGTGAAACAAACAAGTTAAAAACTACTCGTATAAGTGTGATAATCACAGGTGGGTAAATGTGATGGTTCATATCTAGTCTGCCGTAAATGCAATGTCTTGGTCCTCCAAAACATGCTTTCAAATTCCTCAAATAAAGTTTTGGAGATGTTCTGAAGTAAATATATGAAGATTATATAATGAATCTGCGAGTTGCAGAATCACACCCTTTGCATGTATTTCACTTAGGAGTGTCAAAAAAGTTTGTTGTATTTACGGCTGGTTCGAGATGAACGAATGCAATTTTGTTCCAGGTGGAAGATAATCCATGATTTAGTGGGGGGCGGGGGCGGTTATGCACTATCATGCGCTAGCTATGTCACGTGACCTGCCGCCGGTATCATCATTACCGTTTGACGGGAGAAAAAATAGTTCCCAATAGAAAAGTCGAAATAAAAATGTACAATTGAGATAATTATCCAACTTCAACGGATTTAGTATTAACAAACATTGGCTTATAAGTAATGACCTAAACAAAATATTTGGTTAGATTTTCATTTTAACATCGAAGTCAATGGTCGAAATCAATTCCGCCTCCCCCTGTCATTTAGCGCTCTTTTCATAAATTAGCCATGCATGATATTAAACCTATTTCAATCATAGCTGTTAACCATGCAGAACTAATGGATATTAAAAGCCCCGCGCAGGTGTGCTGTGGGTGCAATTTATAGATTCGTTTGTGACAAGTTTCTCTACTGACAATGGAAATATTGATGGTGGTGGGTTCGTGATTGGTGCCGTGACCTTTGAAGGCTAAAATAAAGAAAATAAAAGATTTGACCTTTGACCTGCGTTCTCCAAAATTAATGAAAATAGTGATACAAAAACCTTCATAACTTTACAACGAAAGGTCAGATTTGACAAATTCAAACGGTTTTGGATTTCTTAGATCACCTGTTTTCATTTACAGACCATTAAAAGAATTTGAGTTATAATTAAAAAATCACCTGAAGTGTCTAGTGATAGTGGATTTATATTGTGGATAGTAACACATAAAAAAAATCAAGGTCCTAGGATCGGACTATTTTTTACCAGCTATGTATGGTTGGAAATCTTTAGGGTAGAGGTGAGGGAATGTACCCCTCAGGCCTGTAGACAGGGGGGTGCAGGTGTGGTGGGGTGTTGCATCCCCAAGTTTGACAATGTACATAAAAAGGTCCACAAAAATTCCTTAAATGTCCACCAAAACACATAAATATAGATCATTTCTTAATTAAATACTACACAAAATGCTTGGAAACTACTGAAAACCTTTTTGAAAATCACCACTCCCTTGGAAAAAATCCTGGCTACGTACCTGGTACCCCTAGATTTAAGCAAATTAGCCCAAATCTTATTTTCAGCATACTTTCACCATTTGACAGTTTGATGGCAAGCTTAGTCATTACTCCACACTTAATTTTGACCCAAGATTTCTCCACAACCTGCATCCATGCATATTATCACATCAACAAAAATATGCAGAAGCAATGAGATAAAAAACAATTGCATTTGTAATAGAAATCCAAGATCAAAGGGTAGATACTGATGGAATAACCGTGGATTTGTTGTCCCCAGTGAGTGATGACAATGCTGGAAGTAGCCTCGATTCGAGGCCGAGAGGTCTGGAGATGGTAAAAATGTCCGGGTTTTTTTTGGTTTTTTTTCCTTTTCTTTTAAATGTTCTTCTTCTACTCTATGGGTCTGGAGATAGTCATTCCTATACCTACCCCCCAAAAAAAAAAAAATCAGGAC
>JXSR01S024002.1:112439-126056 GCA_000969725.1 Ophiothrix spiculata | reverse complement strand
TGTAGGCTTAAATATGAATAGGAGTTAAACCTAATAGAGAAAATGGAATGGTATCAGGGTATTTTTGAATCCTAATCTTGTATTATTATTAAGACTTGCAAAGGAGACTGGCAATGTTTTCTAGAGGTGTTTGGTCCTGATTGTTTTTTTTTAGTTTTCCAGAGGTGTTTGGTCCTGATTGTTGTTGTTGTTGTTGTTTTTTTTTGGGTAGGTATAGGAATGACTATCTCCAGACCCATAGAGTAGAAGTAGAAAAATTAAAAGAGGAAGAAAAGGGGAAAAAAAAGAAGACATTTTTACCTATCTCCAGACCCATAGATTAGAAGTAGAAAATTTAAAAGAAGAAGAAAAGGGAAAAAAAAGGACATTTTTACCATCTCCAGACCTCTCGGCCTCGAATCGAGGCTAGCTGGAAGTCAACATGACTCATGTACAAAATCCATCACTGATATTGAGGTATCTTCAGCTGGTTATGTTGCTTCCTTGGACTGGTAAAACTTGAATGGCGAAAAAAAAAATTTATCTCGGTTTTTAAAACATTTGTCTTATATTTTGGATGTTGGAACCTGATTAATATGATAGAATTAACACTTAAAAGGTAACGTTTCAGATGAAATTATAAATTAAACCTTGGACATGATTTTTGACTATGCTCAGCTTCAGTGGCCTGTATCTCGTAATTTACTATGCCGACCTTAAGGTACCTTTCGATTTGATATATCAGCCAAACCCATGTCACTATAGTGTGTTCTTTTCAGGTGCGATATTATTTGAGTTTTTAATTATGCGGAAATACTTTCCGACGACAGTGTATTGATAGTAATTCTTCTCTTCTGAAAATCATTTTCCAGGACAAAAACTTTAAGCTCAATTTTCTCTGAACTTTGGGAACCTTAAGGTACCTTTTGATATGACGGGTCACATATTTGTATGAGGACCAACATGTGTAGGGATTGAATGCAGGCAAACTGCCACCCCTTGCCTTTCACTTATGATGGCATGTCATTAGGTGGGTATGCTAAAAAGGTGGTGTTGTTACATTTTTTCGTGGGTTCTCGGACTTAATTTGATGTAAATTCACTATTCCTTGGCCTATTGACTTGTTTAAAGTCTCATTTAAAAGCTTACACTTTCTGCTATTTGTGACAGTAATTTGGCATTCATGGGTTACATAATTTAAGAGAGACAATGGTTTGAACTTGGCAGTACAAGGGTGGTGGTGCCTAAGGATGCGGTGCCTACGGATGCGGTAGATACGCAAATTGAGACAATATCCATTTTGGAAGGTTTGACACTGCTGGAACATTCACAAATGGATTCTATGACCTCAAATACATACAGATAGTCACCAACATGGCTAAAATTTGGTATATAATTACAGCAATTGGCAAATTTATCATTTTTAGACCTTCAATCAGTGTTTCGGGCAGCACCTTCTCATTTTTTTGACCGATTTTGACAAATTTGGTGTCAAAATGTTCAGAGGATCAAGCTGCATCAAATAAGAGTTAAGACAGAATGATTTGAAATGTGCCATTTTCTCCCCTTGTATAACCCCCTCTAATTAATTGAAGGTCATCAACACCAAGACCCTATAAGGGGTCTGTTTCAAGTTTAATGCATCAAAGTAACTATTAAAGTGTATAGAACATATCCTGAAAAAATGAACTGTTTACCATTAATCATTCCAATTTATGACTTGCTTTAGTAAAAACAGGCAATTTTGAGAAAAACGCGTTTGAAAATTACAGTTTGCATTGCCGTCTATGGAGTAATTAACCATTAATTAGCTCATTATGCCAAAACAAAAGTGATATTTGGCTAAAAGGTTACTTGAATTGAAAGAGATAAATAATATTAACATCATATCAAACAATTTTTTTTTTGACCATTATGACCATGTAACACATTTTTGACCCACCTCATGAAATGCCACCTTATGTAAAATTAGTGTCTAGTATTATCATTCATACTTAGGTTGGCTAATGAATTGTTAAAAACCTAAGAGATTTGACCCAATTTAGGACCAATTAATTACCAAATATTTCTCATATTTGACCAACATTGACACCAAAATGCCCCAATAACCTGATTTCAAAGAATTCGTTACCTCACAAATGGGCCAGGAAATTGTGCCACGATTTTGATCTAGCTGGAACTTAACATCCACTGAGGCTGCTATTGTGGTCATCATTAGTATCTAGTATTATAAGTCACTCTTAGTTTGGCTAATGAATTGTTAAAAACATAAGAGATTTGACCCAATTTAGGACCAATCCATTACCAATTGTTTTTCATATTTGACCAACATTTACACCAACTGTCCCGATATCCCAGGAAATTATGGCGCTATTTTGATCGAGTTGGAACTTAACGTACACTGAGGCTGCTAGCCATATACGAGGGGGTATCAAAAAGTTTTAAACTTTACCCAGATGAAATGGTGTGAACGAAATTTCATTATGAGGTGGTCATCAGTTTAAGATCAAATTAGTATCTAGTATTATAAGTCACTCTTAGGTTGGCTAATGAATTGTTAAAAACCTAAGAGATTGAACCCAATTTAGGACCAATTAATTGCCAACTGTTTTTTCATATTTGACCAACATTGACACTAAATGCCCCAATAACCTGATTTCAAAAGACTTCGTTACCTCACAAATGGGCCAGGAACGTGATTTTGATCTAGCTGGAGCTTAACATGTGAGGCTGCTCCGACTTACTTGCGGTCATCAGTTTAAGATATTTGACACCCTTCCCATGCTTTAACCAAAAAAGTGTTAAAATGACACAAATTGGACTTGGTAGAGACTTGTGGTCTTCTGCTCATCAGTTTTAAAGATGTTTGACATCTGGGATTAGTCAATCTTTAATGGTACTTTGGTGGATGGATTCTGTAAATGTAATATTCAAAATGTAAGTGTATCATACACCTTTTTTAAGACGTTTGTCCAGTGGAGCTACTGGTCAAGTTGAATATCATCATCATTAGTTGCATCAATGACCTCATTTTTGTGCTCCAGTTACTCCTCACATAATCTTTGTCACAGTGATATTTCAACATGACATTTTGTTATTGCTTTTTGTAAAGTTCATGGCGTATAATATTTCAAAAAATTATCAATTACATATTTATATTTTTGATTGGTTTATGAGTAAAAGTGTTTGTTTGCATCATTTTATCATTTGATTTTCTTTACATAATACACTAACCAGCGTATCAATTAAGCTAATTTCATATCATTTTAAATCTAAAGCACACAACTCCTAAACCTGTTTAAATTTGTGGGGGTGGGGGCACCTCAAAATTAAAAATTAGTACTTGTGCTTATCACAAAAATTGTCGTAAAAAGGGTCCGATTTTGACTTTTAGAATACTTCTTTTTTCCATTTTTGGAATCTTGCTAAATTTTGATTTAAAAACTCAAAAACTAATCAAATGGGGGTTATACTAAACCATAGAAGCAAAGTCCCAATTAGAGCTAATCATACCCATCTATTGGCCGGTCAAACAACCTCTCAATTCAAGAATCAACATTCATGAAGTATTTCCATAAACAATTGAAGCAAACCCTTATTTAAAATATGAATGATATCATCACCTAATTTTTGGTCAAAATTTTATAGTATTGCTTTAACAATCATCTCACATAGTCAGCTTGTGTCATCCGTATCATATGCATATCATGCCAGCTATTCTCTTTCCATCTTTCCTTTTTTTTTTTTCCGTTTTCCTGATACTCATCTGGTTCGGTTTTCTTTTTTTATTAGGGCTAGTATTTTCACCTGCGGCTTGTGTTTCACACGTTGGGTCAGGTAAAGATTTCTTTTGCTGTCAGTCATTGAAAAAACCACAATAGGAAATAGACTTGCATCAAGTCTTGATTTTGTGGTTTGTGATCTTGTTAGATTTGATGGATTCATCTTTTTGGGTTATGATGTTGAAAATCATAAATGCCATGTATGGCTTAATTACTTTAGTGTTATAAAGTTGTCCAATCTGCCTATTCAAAATCTGTGCAGTTAAAATGTCGTAACTCAGGAACCAAGTAGAGGATTTTTATGATTCAAGCATAATATTTCTTCTATTCTCACAGGAAAAATAATTGAATATACATTTTTATTTCCCGGTAACTGATTTTTCTGTTTTCATTTATATATATTTTTGTTTTGTGTGTAAAGCGTTGTGTTCTTTTTAGAGCGCTATATAAATGCCAATTTATTATTATTATTATTAATAGGTGTACATAACTTAAATTTTTCATGGTCATCCCTACTAGTAGTATTTTCGTATTCTTTAAATATGGTGCCCATTTAAGGCTACGGTCCCTAAATGGGTGCCATTTTTGCCAATGGCATCTTTACTGCAACTTTTTACCTACTTACACATATCAGAATAATACAATTTTTGGCATACATATGTAATAGAGTCTCTAGTTTATACATGAGACTTTAGTGGTGATTTCACGTTCATTATCAAGGTCAAAATTACGTCAATAAACTACTTCGAAAAATTTACACCTTTTTCGCCGAAACCTTAAAATTTTATGATGTTCGAGCGATTTGCCTGTTTTCAAATTTTGACAGATTGTAGGCTTGATACTTTTTATTAAATTACAAATAATATTTTATAAATGTGTTGTGTTGATTTTGAATGATAATGTAATAAACCCGCGTTGTTTTGCCCGAAAAACCAGGCGTGAATTATGACTCTGAGTTCGTCATGTTATCTACATTATCTACATTTTGTCTGATATACGCATTCGCATAATTTACTTACAAATCGAGCATTCCAATGAGGCAAAAAATGCATTTTTTATGTAAACAAAAGAAAAATATGGCATTCTAATGTTTATGTTTTAGATTTTAGTTGACGACCTCAACAATGCCTTGATAGCTCAGCGGTAGAGCGCTCGCTTCGTAATGCATGACTAACTCCTACCATAATCCATGGTTCGAGTCCCCGCAAAAGCAGTGGAAACTATTTATCTTTTCATGATAGAAAAATAGTTAGGATTCACATTTTCCTGAGCATGTGGATTCCTCGTACCCTTAAACTATTGCACTTTTGATAAATATATGTAAAAGTTCATACATGCAGGTTGAAAACATATATTTAATGATTAAAACTTGCTATTCTCTACAAATAAAAACACCACTACTGGAACAACATCTAGAAACACTGGATCTCAGCACCTCACAGCATCCACCCACTGATGAAAGGACCAGTTTGGTCTTGAAATTATCTGGGAAAAATAATTCCAGTGAGTGCAGTAGAAGTTTTAATCATTAAATTTATATTGCACTTTTATTGACTCACTCGGTATGTGTCCCCGTATGTGTCCTTTCATCTCTAGTGACGACCGTAAATACTGCAAGCTTCATTTTGTGATACATGTGCGCATCATTTTGTGCTATACATGCCAGGTCGTAATTTAACAAATTTTATTTTTGGCCGATTTGCAATTCTTATGCTTTGAATACTACAAACCATCTGAAAGAAAATGACTGGAAAGATGAAATATATGTATGTTTTAAGGACAATCAACAGAAAATATAGGGCATACTGATCTTAATTTTACCTTTTACTCTTTTGTAACCTTTGATGGACCATAACTTGACTTTTGGAAGCCAGGTGAAGTTCAATAAGGTGTCATTTTAATCCTTTTAGCATAGCATGGTGTATGCAAATATTTTAAAAAGTGAAAATGACAAGCTGCTTTTACGCTGGTAGCGATGAGCGGTCACAAACAGGGTTAATCACATGCTCCTTTTTTCCGTAATTGTTTAACCAAGTAGTGGCTGAAAGGTCCTGATGATTTATTGATTATAAATGTCCATTTATAGGTAAAAGTTAACATTTAAGCTGTATTTAAACTGTCACTTATTTTCAGGTGAATCTAGATTTTTTGCTAAACACTAATACGTTCATTTTCAAATTTTATAACAATTTCATAGTTGTTTATAGATTTATTGAGATAGATTGTATTTGATCCAACCCATTTTGAACATTATATTCTAATCCATTCCCATCCTTTTGGACTCATTCCGAGTTTGACCCATTTCAACCATTTGGAACATTACATCTTTTACAGATACCTCTCAATATAGAATGACACTGCTTAATTGGGACACTTCGGGAGTAGCAAAAATATTCCGATTAAGCAAAATACAGAAATCGCCATAAGTGAGACTAAAATATACATGGATTCATGAGCTGACAAAAAGACAGTGTAAGAATTTTAGAGACCTTGTGTATAGATTGAGATTTTTGCTGAGACTTTAAAATGTGGTTTTAGATTTTTGTCCCGTATTTGCAATTAAATTATAATTTATCAAATTAATGCATTTTGCCAAAAATTATCCCGTTTATCAGAAGAAATGTGCCGATTAACGGGTCAATTTTGTACATAAAGAAACAGTTCCCTGACTGAATAGGTCAAGAAACCAAAAATATGTTTTAAAAGGATCCTGATTAAGCAGCGTCGACTGTACTTTGAAAGTCAAGAATGAATTGCAATTACTTCTGCCCTTGAAATAAATGAATAATGTGATGAGAATGAAATGGTCTTCCTCTCTAATTATCTGCGTAAATGTGATGTACCGAAAAGACACATGTTGCAGGGTATAATTTGTCTCCGCGTAATAAAACTGTCTCGCCAGATTAACAAGATAAATATGTCCAGACTGGTACTGGAGACATCATCAAAGACCAATGATATCAAATTTAAGACTTAATTGGAATTAGAACAATTATGACTCATATGCATTGCCATTATTCCGCTTCAGAAATCCATCAAGATGAGCGAGTTTTCCCAGTTTCAGGTAATATATGAGTCCCAGAGATACATCGCATGGGAGCTAGATAACATCATATGAGTAATTACCGTTTGATCAAAAAGATATTTAACAACTCACTTTTTGTTAGTAAAACAGTTACTAGTATCTGTTGTAAAATTAAGCCTGGAATCAAGTCTACCGTTTGTCGTCACTTTTTATGAATGGAGTCAACTTGCGAGGACTGGTTGCTATGCAAGCAGGTGTGTTCACGCGGCAACAAATTACTAACCCCGAGGCGGTGGGGAAACTGTGAGACCCCCTAGCGCTCTGGCCTCGGTATTGACAAATCTATTATCACCCCCTGCTGGTATCAAGCCATCTGCATATTGTACATTATAATGTGCTAAACGATATTCAGTGATAACATGGCCATTCCAATCAATTGGGTCACATTTTCACATACATTACCATTTTTGCCTCGATGCGAACATCGAGGCTTATTTGAGACGACTGAAACGAAGTCTTCGTTGGAGATTGTGCTTAGAAAACATACTCAAAATCGCTTGATGAGAATCAATTTATCCGTATAAAATACGGATTAGAGTGTAATTTAATTTAATGACTTATATACGATTCGTTTAGAGTAATTATAAACATATTGTATAGAAAAAACTGATATCTTACTCTACTTCCAGTCACATTGTATGGTAGAGCTTACTACGAATAAGCTTAGACTGCTTCAAATTCTATTTCTGCAAATTTGTGTGATGTTATTAACGAACGTTTAATGACACGTTTTTTCATTGGATAATAACTGTCTATTAATTACTATAACCCAATTACAGCACATGTTTAATAACATGGTCTTTAATTGGATATAAAGATGTTAACTACCTATTCCATGACGACATATACTCATCATTACGTAATATAAACTAAGGACAAAGAAACTTTGCGTTTATTCAAGATTTGCGGTTAATTGGTCATCATTCAATCGAGCAATAATTATAGTCCGATACATAAAACGTTTGTTTTCCATCATAGTTTGTTATATCAACAATCCCGGGTCAACAATACTTTTGAGCTAGTAAATCAATGTAAATAGGCGTATTTATCGACCTAGGAAAACTTTCCTATATTTTAAGCCCATGCACACTAATACACTTACCAGTAACCTGTGATAATTCATGTATATCTCTGCCGATTGTTATTTTTTCGCGCTAAAACTTCTTGACTTTTTTCTTTAAGTCTTGCGTTCGATTTAAGACCATTTTTGTAAAAATCGGACCTATGGTAATGACGCGGCGTTGCGTAATAGCGCGCTAGGTCTGACGAAATACTGACCAAAAACTGATTTTCAATTGGAAATTACATACAAATCGTGTTTTTTTTTTTGTCTTTCAGGATACACTTCCACTATGTTTTATCTGATCTATTTGGTTTATTTTGAGTAAAAACTTGTGTAAGCATACTTTGACACACATCATTGCTAAAAAATGCAATTTGTGCTTGAAAAAATAGCGAAAAACCATGATTTTGATGATTTTTGTTATGTTCGCGTATTTTGACATGACGTCACTTATAACGTCACTGTGACGTCATACAAGGTGTGTTTTTACTTTTTTGGTACCAATGGACTCGAGAGGGTCCTAGCTATCCACTGGTACCCCACAATTGATGTTTCATTGATCGGTTTCCGAGATCTTAGGCCCCCACCCCCGGCTGAGAGATGGGCCAAAAAAGCCCGGCTCTTTTAGGGTTATTACCCGGTGGTGGATCAGCTCTTTGTTCATCCGGGATCGATTTTTTTTTAGTTCGCAAAAATTCTCGAAATTAAAAAAGGGGTACGAACGATGACCCGGGTCCCGGTGTAATGAAATACAGCGTCCTAGCTACTATTAAATTGTGTAGAACGTACTTGTACAATCAATAAATCATCGATTGCGACTTATTCCGTAGTAGTTCAATTAGATCCGGACTCCTGGTTATCGACATCATACACTCAGTCTCATTGCACCGAGACCAAGTGAACCTGAAGTAACAGGCTTTGGCTTTCTTCTCCTGACAGTATATCTTTGTAAGAAAGACTGCCGTGTTGTAGGACCACTAATACGAATCTGCCTTGCTATCAGATTGTATTATACAAACATGTAAATGAGAGACACAAAATAATTTTGTGGTTTTGTTTATAAGGGTATGTCATTGCACGCAGGTCACATTTTCGCAAATAAAGGGTGTTCATTTAACACAAAATATTTGCGAATTTGCTTGAAAAAGGGGTCATTTTTTTTCATCAAAAAACGCGAAAAGTTGGTACTAATAATTCCTATATATACGGAAGATTGATGATATGTGACAAGATATGATTGATACCTCATTATTTTTCAGCTTCACTGAAGGCATCGAGGCCAGTTTTTTAGAAGACCTTGTTTACATGGCTCCTGTCTACAAGCATTAATGTGTATCCTAAACTATCTTAAACTTTTGCCCATAAAATGCAAAAAAACCCCCAACTTTCACTCAAAAATATGCATATTTTCTGAATTTCAAGAATTTTAGACCTTTTTGTCAATATTGATCAATCTATCACTTGAAAGTTCGTATCATGCTTGAATTTATGAAATCAAAAACATGCTGTTTCATGCTCAATATGGACTAGAATGATATAACAGTCATTAATGTTGTGACATGTCCATTTGAATTGCTCAACATATTCGGTTTTTGTGTCTATCAAAAGTCTGACACAAAATAACCGTCAACAAAAATACTGAGGGCTAAAAATTACATATTACATGCAATGCTGAGGTCACTGCTCACAAAACTTGAATTTCCTCAACATCTTAATGTGGATCATTATTTTTATTCTGAGCTCAGCAACAGCTTTACATCGATTTCAATTTATTCCAATTTAACTGGTTTATTTTAATATGCTTGCAGCATTTTTTAAATATTTTTTCTTTTTCTAGATTTTTCTGTAAAGAGATATGTATCAATAATGCATACATATTTTATGTGTATTAAACCAAAATACCACAGCTTTGTTGAAAAATACACTGCCACTATATACAGGGGCGTACCCAGGATCCTGCACCCCCGTGGTGCAGATCCTGATTACGATCCTGAATAAAACGGGAGGGGTCCAGGGGGCCGCCGTAGGCCCCCGGCGGGGTCCAGGGGCAGAGCCCCGGTGGGGGAGGGGGGTCGAAGCCCCCCTGGAAAATTTTGTGTTTTTAAACAAATTTAGTGCTAGTTTGGTGCAATCTTTCGTAAATAATTATTACAATAATAACCATGTTTTATGCGTTTAAAATTTGTTAACGACAATTTTCAAGTCAACTGATGATGGCAAATGACCATGAACACGGTTCGTTTCATTTCACAATTTGAAACAGGTTGCAAACATTCGGTAGTACCTTTATAAGTGACACAAAGTTAGTGAATCAACGAGACCGTAGAAATAAATTTTCTGTGAAATCTCCATCAGAAGACTTAACTTTAATGATTCCTTTACTTAATATGCATACAGAGTAGCGGTTAAAATTCCATTTAACGTAATACTTATCACTCTTTCTGATGATATAGCTTGACCTAAACGAACATAATATGGTTTCAGTGGTGTGCCCGGGATTTTTTGAGTGGGGAGCACAACCATCAGTTTCCCCCGAATGACGTTGTTGACCAGTAGCGGTGGAAGGTCAACCTTGTTTAGGCTTTCACCAAGGAACCACCCAACATGGTACTTGGTACCAAGTAAGCTATAAGGAAGCTTATCTTTAACAGGGATCCCAAAATGTTTTTTTTTAAATCAGTTTTGAATGCAGGAGGAAGACCGGAGTGCCCGGAGAAAAACCTGCGGAAGCGAGTATGGACTGAAAACCAAATGCACATAAAGCGCCGGGACCGGGACTCGAACCTGGGACCTCATTGGTGCAAGGCGTGGGAACTACCGCTGCGCCAACCCGCTCCCCAAAATGTGATATTTTTAGATTTTTTGATAATTCGCGTGTGGCGCGCGAAAAAAATTGTCAATTCAACTAAATTGTTTACAAATCTTACAATTTACGCAAAACTTTGCAAATTTTGACTGGATATTGACATGATACCTGAAATTTTGTGCAAAGCGTGCAAAAATGTTGCTTTTTCACATTCAAATTATCAAAAACAAAGGGAAATTCAAGGTCTCACAAGCCCACGGCAAGTTTTAAATGATTTTCAAAACATTAAAAACTAAGTTTTCTTCTCTTTTCTTTTGATTTTTTTCTCTCCTCCCCTTTCGTTTCTATCTTTTTTGTGTCAAGATCCCCAAATGGTTCTTTTCCCCGACTGACTCACCAAACTTGGGGGGGAGGGGGGTGTGTGCAGGCCCGTGCTTTGGGCACGCCAGTGTTTGGTTTCATATTCAGTACTGCTATATGTGCTAGTTGACCTACGTTTTTTATGACGTTGTTCCACTTAAAACGTTTAGTATCTATGCCACCCCCCCCAAAAAAAAAATATGAAAAATTGCTCGTATTTGTTCCTTTTTCCTATTTTTTTCTTTTCTTTTTCTTTTTTTGCTTCTTTTTTTTTCTGCTCAGACCCCGGGGTGCGCGCGCTCCTTCCGCACCCCCCTGGGTACGCCGGTGATATATATAATTATAAAAGAATATATTTTTCAGCACTCCAATGACTCCAGGCTTAATCTTGAGAACTTTACACAGAATCACTGAAAAAGAGCATCAGAATTAGGCTATGTCAACTTGGGTATAAAGCCCTGCAGATCACAGGTATTGACAAGACCTCTCAGATTCTCACCACTTCCAACCGGGGGTGGGGGGGATACTTAGTATAAAAGTGATGACAGGGGATGTGCCTCCAACATAGGATAGCAAAATCAGGCTAGTTGGTTTGCCAATGGGTCCTTTTTCTTTGCAAAATATGGTATTTTGATGGGTCATTTTTTTCACATGGGCCCAAATCTGTGATTTTTTTTCAAATTTTGAACTAACATCGGAATATGTGAGCTAAATTAGCACAAATTTTCAGAGAAAAATTCAATTTTTGAATAAATTTGACTCAAAATTTGGGCGATTTGGTATATGGATGGGTCTCTCTTTCTTGAAAATTGGTATCTGTATGGGTGGTACTCAAATTTCCCTGCGACACACCCCTACCAAAAACAAAGTTCAGTACACCCCAATAAGAATGGTGTCCTGAAATGTAGGTCTAAAGAAATGATTGTTTGCATAATGTGAGATCTATGGAACGAAACATTTTCAACATTTTTGGGCTTATGGACTGGAAAATGGGCCAAATTTAGGCTGCATTAGTAAAAGATCTATAAATTCTGATAAATTTCTCTCATAGAAGTCAAAGTTTGTTACTTTTGCACAAAGTGGGAGTCTAAAGAAATGAATTATGCTGTAAGTGATGATTTAAAAACAAGGCAGGATAGTTGCAAATAGGGAATCTTTAGAACTGCCAGAAATAGGTATGGCATGCCATGTATATAATATGAGTGCCCCCCCCCCTAATCCCCGTCATGGTAACCATCACCATGGCATAGCGATGACATCTTGCCGGATACCTGGTTTTCATCCCGAAACCAAATCGGTTGAAATCAGCAGGTGAAAAGTGGGATCCACAATTAGCACAATCACACTATCCCCTCAAGACATTGCACCTCACCAAGTAATACCAATTATTTTTGCGATAGACTCGATATCTTTATTTTTATAACAAGACGGAGGTGACTCATCTCGCATTTGCTCAACGTTTACTTGTTTTACCTACCACAACACTGTCAGGTGTTATAATAAAGATTCCAGCAAAGAAAATTAAAAACCTCAGAGAGAAGCCATGTGGAGACCATTAAATTAACCAGAAAAGAACAGCAGTGATTAGCATGCTGCTCCAGTTTTGGAAGCTCGGGGTGGGGGGGGGATACTCACATATGGAAGTGACGTACGAGTGCCACCAAGCACCTCAAAGTAGGGGTCTTTTCGATGACAAATTGGTTAAAAAAAGGGGGTCTTTCAGTGACCAAGTGGATGAAATGGGGGTCTTTGGGCGAAAATTCAACAAAAAAGTAGGGTCTTTCCAGGTTAAAATGGCCAAAAAATTGCAACATTTTGACAAATTTTGTGAAATTTTTGACAAATGTTGCAAAATTGTCAAAAAATACATCATATTAATCCTTTCGATCCATAGAACACCTCAGCGTTTCCTAAGGAGCATACGAGAGAACGCTCAGGCGTTCCAATTTGTATTGTGTGTAGATTAATTCAGTATGGGCTGTATACCCATATATGACAATTCAGGACTGAAAGGGTTAAGAAAATAGTGTGTCTTTGAGTGACAAAGGTTGTTTTAGGGACAAGGAAGTTTAAAAAATAAGAGGTCATCGAGTGACAATTGGTAAAATAGGGGCTCTTTCGGTGAGAGCGATCCATAAAAGGCGGGGTCTTTTTGGTGGCACATGGCGCGTACCTAAAAGTTGGGTACGCCCCCCTCCCGGGTTTGGAAGACAATTTAAAGGCAGTATTAAATTTGGCATGAAATAGTGACATGGTGCTTTTGAATAATAAATGTTTGCATCGTAGAAAAGCGTTTACAAATAACTCTATTCGACACACCTGTAGATAAAATCAATGTTTGAAATCATGTCAAATGACTCATGGTTGTAAAGATGCTATCTAAAGTAGATTTGAAATATCAATTTATATGTAAATTGTACAAATTCAATATGTAATCATGATTGAAATGAAGATTATTCTTTCCTGGAGGATAAAGTCAGTGATAGGCCTACATGGTTCAAAAAAGTTCATGTTTTAATGATGTTTTTCACAAATTGTGGAC
>JXSR01S024002.1:74646-98788 GCA_000969725.1 Ophiothrix spiculata | reverse complement strand
TAATGATTTCTTGAAACGGCTCCACCTTATTTGATATACCTATTCGTGACTTAGGTCCACATCCTTTTATCTTCTCTGTATTATTATTATTTAAATTTTTGCTTTTTTGTTGTGTAATAATTTTCTTGCTGTCTTCACACTTGTCCAAGGGTTCATCCGAAACTTCATATTGCTCCATGAGTATAAAAATCATCATTTCTACATATCTAGTGTTCGTCATTTTTGGTCAAACTGAGCAACATTCCATTCCACATACCTTGGTCATCGTCATTTTGGGTCAAACTGAGAGATGTTTCACCTTATTATACACCTTGGTCATCGCCATTTTGATTTTGTGTCACATTGGCAGACATTCTAATCTTCGTCATTTTGGGTCAAACTGAGTGACAATTCACTCCGCGATTCACTCCACACCCGAGCGTCATTTTGGGTCAAACTGAGTGACAATTCACTCCACACCCGGGCGTCATTTTGGGTTGAAATAAGAAAGGATAAGATGTAATAAAGGGATAGTTGGGCAGATAGAGTGGGTAAGAGTAGTATCAATTAATAGGAGCTACATGGTAGTGAGTACGATCTTGGGGCATTATACTGAAGGTATATTGTATCTTGATTTTCACTCAGTTTGATGTGATGTCTGCAGTGAGGTGGATATAGATACTGGATTGTTGCTATAGCGTAAAAAATAACAAAAGATTTCCAGCGACCCATGCAGGTAGGACCTGCCAGGTAGAACTAAGGTACCTTGGTACAATTTAGTCCCACTGGCTCAGACTCTCTCACTGTGGATGGCTTCACGTCCACAGCCATGCTTGCTACCGAACTAATGTCCAGTATTAGAAATCTCCGGGAGATACGCCAACTCATCAAATCTATGATTTGACTGACCACTTTAGGGGAGGAAACACGGCTGTCCCCAAGCGCACACGAGTTGCCCCTCGTCACCACTGTGCTCCGTGAACCTGTATTAGTGATCACACCGGCTAGCCCCCTAGGTTCCGATGGAATTTAATCCATTCTGCAGATGTTTAGACAATTGTCAAAATTGACCTTCTCACCCCCAAAGGGGTCTGCGGATCCTTATGGTAAATGGAGTCTGTTTGCTATTTATATTCACAAATGAACACAAATATGATTTCTGTGGTGTTGAATTCCACAGAGGAGGGTGGACGTGGTAACTTATTCCACAGAGGAGGGTGGCCGTGGTAACTACATGTATTACTGGTTACCGTACGGTATCGTATCCGATCCCGGCTGCGTCATGTCCTATACGAGGTCCTTTACCATGTATACTGCCTCCCACGTAAGCTGTTGGATTATTTGTGGAAAAATAAAACTTCTGGTATGGTCACTAAAATCATATTAAAAGCGGTAAAAAAATATGATAATATCTATAAAAAGTGGGATTCATGCGTGAACCCCAGCGGATTTGGAATAATATAATTATGTTTATTACTATAAGAACACTTTTGTAATTTTTTCAGGAAAGGTAAAAATACAATTTTTGTAATATTTTCTTCAATACGTGACCCAATAAAAATACACGTACAAAACGTATCTTAAATTTGTGTTTTAGAAATCCCTCATCCCTAAATTTAGTAGCTTCTATTAATTGTGTCTTGTGCCACTGGGAATAAAGATGGCGCAATTCTTATATTGTTAACAAGGCCAGAACATTGCACATCTAATATATGACCATAAAGAAAATATATTACGTTTCTTTTGTGCCTGTCTACCTTTTTACGGTGATTCTGAAATTCTATCTTTTATTTTGTATACATATTGATCTTCTTTTCAAAGGTCATTGAGAATGTTTTTTTTCCCTCTGGTCTGGTGTTTCTAGTGAGGGTAACACCTTGTTTCATCCAGTATCGATTCATCAGTTGCTGATTCGTCCGCTATGATTTGTCAGATAATCGAATCGTCCATTCCACGTTTCATTTGCTTTTCATTTTGTCCGATCCTTTATTAGTCCGATGCTCATTATGCCCACTCTTTATTTCGTCCATTTGCCGTTTTGTCTTTACCCCATTTTGTCCGCTACTTGATTTGTCAGCTTGTCGTTATGTCACATTGCGTTTTGTCCGCTGTGTCTTTTGGCCGTTAGTCATTCCTCGTTTCGTCCGCAAACATATTATACTACTTGGTTATCAGAACATAAAACCATTAACATGAAACGGTATAATGGCTTTAACTCATTATGTTATCTACAGAAAAATATAATATTGGTATTATGAACGATAAAGACATCAATAATGCTGCTATCTGCTGAAGATAGTAGTTGTATAATTGGTAATTTTAAAAGGAAACAAGTTCATAAACATCTTATAAAATTTGCTATCTACTGAAGATATCTTTTGACATTAATTGTATAGTTACATTAAACTTAACTTTAATGGGTCTTTAGGTGAATTGACAATTAATAAATCAAAACTGTTATGATGTACGATCATGAATTATGATTTTAGCTTAGACAATCATTAAGATTTGATTCTTTGTAAGAATTAAAGTTCAGGGTAAGGGTAAGTATTTAAAATTAGGGAGAAGGTATTAAATTAGATTTAATGCTTAGATTTCAAGGTTTACGCACGATATCCAAAACAATATTTAAAAAAAAATACAGTGTTAGGCTATGCTAACCAACCCTAACCATGGTTGACCATGGTTGAACATCTGCCTCATTTAAAAAATGATTTTTTTTGTCTAAAAGTTTGTAATTTCCTTCCGTTTTCTGTTCTTTCCTGATTAATGTAGTGCTAAAAGTGCATAGTTTACTCACTTGTGTGTCCAAAGATGGTGTTTATGCTAAATTTAACACATTTAACAGCATTATTGGTCGAATTGAAAATCTGGCAAATAGATGAAATGACAAAATGATAATCGGACAAAGTGATAGGTGGACTAAAAGAAAAACTGACAAATCGATGCGTGGCCCAATATATAACTGGACAAAATAGCAATTGGACATTATGAAAGAATGACAAAATGGGTAGTGGACGAAACGAAAGCTGACAAATCGGCGGCGGACAAAACGAGAGCTGACAAATTGGTAGCGGACGAAACGAGGTTAAACCCTAGTGAGTACCAATATTTTGTAGGAAAATTGACCAGGAACATGGTTTTAGGGGTGGGGTGGGGTCCATCTGGATCCTCTCTTGTGCTCTTTTGTTCTTTCTTTCTTCTAATATTATGCAACATCATATGCTTTAGGATATAATGCACAGGTGGATTTTGAAGTCCAGAAATTGACCAAAACAGGATTGGAAACAGTCAGGGGTTGAATACCCTACTCTTTACAATACTGGCTGCAATTACATATACAGGTAGGACTCTTCTGTACATGGGACCGGCGGCTTTACGTCCCTCCGAAGGACGACAATGCTCTCATGAAATATTTACCCAACTCTAAATACTTCATGTTAGGTGTGGAATAGATCTAGGATATCTGCCCAATGCTACCACCAAGTCAGATTAAACGTTTAAACAAAGATTCCGAGATTCCCATTCCGGCAAGTGCCCTCACTGGGAATGGCAAACCCGGGTCAAATGCGTGTTAGGCGAGATCGCTAACCACCACACTGCGACGCCCCTCTCTATCATGATTCTAGAACACCTTAGGCACTTGAAAGTGTTGAAAGTGTATGTGACCAATAACACATTTCTCTAATTTTGTACCAATATGTGGCACACATTTTAACCCCATGTCTTCCATTATATGGCATTGAACTGTTTGCAATTTCATTAGTGAAATGACTGTTACTCGGATGTCTCATGCATTCAAAGTTGTCTTATGTGTATGGGTGGAGGGAGGCCCATCTGATACTCAATCTGCAATAGTGTTAGGCTATTTACACCACTGGTATACAAAGAGCTCTTTAATCCCTTATTTGGTATGAGTACATGATTGTCATCGACTCATCCTTATTAAAGATACTAAATTCCAAAACATAACATTGTATTACTTTGCATTTTGAAAAAAAAAAGGTTTTCACTTTATCCATCACCACCTAACATCCATTTTAGTTTGGGAAGCTATATTGCCCTTGTTTGCTTATACTTGGCTGGCTGATTTTGTTGTATTGCATAAACTCAATCAATCAATCAATCAATCAATCAATCAATCAATCAATCAATCAATCAATAGCTACATTGGGAGCAAACCCCCCATATTTTGGGTAAAACTGCAACAAGAAATTATTTTATTGCGTCCTATGTAGATGGCTTCTATTGACCATAGGTGACATCACTAAGATGGACACAAAATCAGTTTGTTGCATGGGACCGTGCAGGGAGGGTGGGGGTTAAAGTAATTGCAGGGGGCAAATTACAAAATTGATCAAATTTTGTTTAAAACCATTCTAACATGTTCCTCTCATCATATGAAAGCTGTGAAGTGTTGACAAAATTATTTTTCCTGTTATAGGCATTGGTTGTAAGAATTGTTTAAACCCCCAAATTGCAATACTTTCATGAAAATTGACCATATACTCTATAAACCTTGAAGTATGCAGCAAGCAGTTAGACTCTGTTACGAGATCCATAGCATATCCCTTGTCAGCCAGAAGTCAGCTCGCTAAAATATCGCCTATTTTTATTTTTTTTTATTCATGAAAAATGACAGGGAATGCCGTTTTTTACATGCGTATGAATATTCATGAGTTCGGACACCCTAGTTTAAAAATCCTGTAAACTTGCCAAAGTAGCATAGAATCTCAAACCAAACTTGCACTTAGAAGCATAAATGTTATGAAAACATTTTGAAATTTTTGAAAAATAAAAATTTGGAAATATAAGTGTGATTTTGCAAGTGTTTATTTTCCTCGAGTGAGATCAAATTAGGTCTTTGCGTTTTACCTAAAATCTACGGTTCTGAACTTAATATATTTTAGCCACTTGGTCAAAAGAGAGCAACAACACTTCTTCAATAGATTTCCTAAAACATTTGCGATAATTCTGCTTAAAACATGTATCACGTAAGCAAATATAACGCCTGGGCCAATGAGGTCAAATAAAGCATGAAATGTCTATGCAAAATATCATATAACCCCGGAAGTGATCAATTACTCGGCATTGTCTATTGTTAGGTACATATAGGTAAAACACCCTCTCCATGTCAGTGAGACCCCGATAGCGTAGTGGATATATTATTCGCTTTTGATGCGAGAGGTACCAGTTTCGAATCCTGACGGTGCCTTCTTTTTTTTTCGTTCTTTTTTTATCCATTTGAAAACAAAGTATTATTTTTTCCATCATATTAGATTAATATTCCTTCAATAAACTATTTTTACATAATAATTTCTATAGATAAACATGATAAAATCATTTCCCAATAGCCCGTATTAAAATGATATGCACAGTCAGAGCACTTGTCCCAGTCACACGTAGACTGCATGTGGTATGTAAAATGACGTCAGATTTGCCTGATATAGCCCAAGACCTTCGAAAGGTGTGACTTGTCGTTTACGATGTTCGTTGTGTATATCGGGATAATGAGATGACCGACATCATCTCCCTTTCGTATGTCTAATTGTACTGAATTTTCCCTCGATTTATTTTCTGTTTTAAATGTCTTACACAAAAATGTTAGAGGTAAGATATATTTTTCAAATTTCATATATATATGATGTCTGATATCTCACCTTGCAGTTTGTATAAGCATTTTACATAAAATTTTGTAAAACACGCTACACGTAACCAGATTTGACCTCATGATTTTAAAAGCTTAAAATTTACATTTTTTTAAAAAATGTAATGAAATGAATTTTTTTTATTTTCCACTGTCAAAAATAGGCTTATCTTATTGAAAAAACTCTAAATACTTTCATCCACATCTTTATTTTCTATTTGCACTAACCCCCTTGTGATTATAGGGGTTCGAAGTCCGAACTATCCGACAGGTCACGTCGAGAAAAAAAATCTAGCGACCGAGTTGTCCTGATATTCTCCTGGTATATACCCGGGAAATGAAAATTAAATTGCTCATTAAATGCTCATTTGCATAGGCCCTGCTGCCTGACTGTTGTATTCTACAAGAACTGGTTGTTGTGTATTGTGTACGCAGCTAGCAATGGTTAGGACTGATTAAGACCAAATCACTGCATATTAATATTTTTTGTACATGAATCATAACTTTGATATTTTTTGGTTAATTTTGTTGCTACCACATGGACAAACATTGAACATACGTTCATTTGAATATTCAGCAAGATTGGGTACGTGGTTATTCAAAAGATACAGACTAATTTAATTCCCCATATGGTCATATTGGTTTGTGTGCGTTAATCGGCTGCTTGTTGCATACTTCAAGGTGTATAGAGTATATGAAATCTCTTGCCATTAAGCATGTTAATCTAAACACTAGAAACACAGGTCCTTTAAAAAACACTTTAGTTCACTAATAGTGTAGAGTTTGAATGTGACTTTACATGTGTCAACCTTCATACTCAGGGTTAGTTACACCAGGCCTCTGGAGCTTTTACTTAAGTAAATTGTTGAAGTATAAGCTTGCAAGTTTCTTTCAATGAATCATGGAGGCCATATACATTAAACGAACATGTTTTTACACATCCTCTTTTATAAACTATGTAATAATCTGAAATGTGTATCATTATAATGGGTGGTTTGTCGCAAACCACCCTCCGCCTGGGGGTGGGAGGGGCTGCTCAAAGAAAATAGTGGTACGCATGCTCATCAGAGCACCTCAAAATCGGACCCGAAATGTCATAATCATGTACAGCAAATTCCAACCCTTAATGGTATAAAATATTCAAAATCATACCCGTAATATATGTCGTAATACACTAAAATTGACTCCTAAATGGCATAATGGCCATTTGACCCCTTATTGGCGTAACACACTGAAATGGACCCTCAACGGTGTAACACACTATTTTCTGTCATTAAAACATTAATATTATTATACATTGGAAGCCTTCTCTGTTGTATTGCTTGGAATTTTAAAATAGCTGGCGAAAAAAGTGATCCTTAAGTTGAAGATATCGTAAAATGACCCTTTTAGTCGAAAGCTACTCCGAAAGTACACCACTTTTTCTAAAGACGTCGACGACGCCAATATGCCACTTTTTCTAAAGACGTTTGCGACGCCAATCAGCAAAAATCCAAACCTTTTTCAACATTTTTCTGACGAGCATGCATACCACTTTTTTCTTTGAGAAGAATGCATGGAGTGTATGTGCACAATAATAGGCGTTTTACTAGTCTATACTTGCTTATGCAGCTTACAGGCCACATCCAAATATTCTTAAAATATGAGAATAACCAGAGTAGTCTTATATCTATATGGAAATTTTCCTTGCTGATGTAAAAATGATATCATGATTAAAGACCTGTCAAATACTACAGCTATATTTCCGACTTGATGAGGGTGACAATTGCCTCCTGGCATGGTTCATCAAATGGTGTGTAGAAAGCTCTCCAGGGCAAATTGTATGCACGGTGTGGGGGGGGGGGGGTAACCTGCATTGATAGAAGGTACAGTTATATGCCATGCTCAAGACCCCCATTTCAAGCCTCTTCTCCTGCTCCCTAAGACCCGGCCCTAAGATGCCTGTTTCAAAATCACTTCAGTTCCTGAGACATCCATTTTCAACAAAAATAGCTCAAAAGTGTGTTTTACACAGTTTCAACCTAATTTTTTAGCAATTTTCAGCTCCAACAGTCATAATCGTACAGGTTTTAAAAGGCAGTTCCTGTACTGAGAACTCTGAGACCTCAATTAGGAGAAATCAATTCCATAGACCCTATGTTTTACCAAAAATCAGTTCCGCAAGACCCTAAGTTGGATAACCCGTGCGGCACATACCTACCAAAAATGTTTTGAGTACCCCCTCCGGGATTTTATGAGGCAGTCTGGTGAAAATTAGTTTGAAAGGTGTCAACAATTGTTCTACTATGACACACCCAAGGTGGGAATTGGATACGTAGGAGAAGCATCCTATTGTAGTATTGGCTTCAAAATGTGATGATTTAGCTCAAAATGTCTGTTGCATTATATTGTCTTTTAAGAATAGCTGATATATGTGAGATTGATGCATACTGGGCAGATTTCTTGGGGAGACAGGTATTTGAATGATGTGGACAAAGATGCCACAATGTTATTATCATCAATCAAAGTCTTGTTCTATGTCTGAGATTTGTGGTTGTAGGCATAGCCACCAGGCTTGTCTTGTCATAGGTCCATAGTCATATATCTCTTCTATCTGCAGTTTGCAACTAAAGTCTCTTGATTTTCCTAGTAAACAATATGGGTTAGTTGCCAACATGGGATTGCAGAGTTTTATGAATATGGGTCAAGCAGGTTAGTGATGGCATTCTGAAATCAGAAATCTCGTTTCTGATTAGATTTCTGGGTACATCGCTATAGGGCATCACTAATGGTTTGGTGCTCAAGTTCCAAGATTGTCTAATCTACTGCAGAGGTTCCAATTGCAACTCTTGCAAAAGTGTACATGCAGATCAAAGAATTACTGAATTTTACCAAAAGGCTCCATGCTTTAGGCCGTATTTATACTTTTTTGTGTGCAACCATATAATTGTGCAATATGTTTCAGCAAGCATTCGCAAAATATTCAATATCTATTCTTATTTACATTACAATGCATATTTGATGAGGAAAAATATATATTTTATATGATCAAAGGGATCATATAATAATCCCAAAATATATGATTAGTTATGGTGTCACACATTTTATCAAAATTAAAGCTATATTTTTGATGTGATAAGGGTGACAATTGCCTCCTGGCATGTCACATATGAAAGTGCACTGTCAGTAACTGAAGACATCAATGAATTGTGTAGAAAGCTCTCTCAGGCAAATTTCACCAGGCAATCTCCTGAAAATTAGTTTGAAAGGTGTCAACAATTGTTCTGGTATGACACACCCAAGGTGGGAATTGGATACATGTATACCAGAAGCATCCTATAATGGCTTCAAATGTGATGATTTAGCTCCAAATTTCCATGGCTTGTATTGTCTTTTTATGAATAGATGATATATGAGATTGATCATAGACATGGGAGATTCCCTTAAGGAGACAGATACTTGAATGACGTGGACAAAGTAAATTTATGCCACAATGTTATTATCATCAATCAAAGTCTTGTTCTATGTCTGAGATTTGTGGTTGTAGGCATAGCCACCAGGCTTGTCTTGTCATAGGTCCATAGTCATATATCTCTGCTAGCACTTCTGTTGTGTCTAGTTAGCAACTAAAAGTAAAGATCCCTCTGATTTTAAACAATGATAGGTTAGTTGCCAACCGTGGGATGCAGAGTTTATGTATTATGGGTGATGCATGGGTTACTGATGGTGTTCTGAAATTAGAACTCTAATTTTTGATTAGATTTTTTGGTACATATTCTGAGATTGTGGTTGTAGGTATAGCCACCAGGCTTGTCTTGTCATAGGTCCATAGTCATATGTCTCTGTTGTGTCTAGTTAGCAACTGAAGTCCTTTTTCTGGTAAACAATATGGGTTAGTTGCCAACTTGGGATTGCAGAGTTTTATGACTATGGGTCAAGCAGGTTACTGATGGCATTCTGAAATCAGAACTCTCCTTTCTGATAATTCCTGGGTATATTGCCAACGGGTATCACTAATGGTTTAGTACTAAAGTTTCAAGATTTTATAATATGGTGTCAGAGATGGTCAAGTTTCAATTACTGCAACCATTACAAAAATATGCTACAATGTCCCCCAGTGTGGCACAGATTCTTGTGTAGCTTTTCAAGTTGTCTACAGCTAAACCAGACATTTTTCTTATATTCAGTGTTCTGTGTTCAATGTTAATTTCATTATTATCGAATAACAAGTTGAATCATGTAATAGTGCTTGATGATATGATGAAATAAATTGAGATGATAATTATGAAGGAAGAACAATGAAAAGCCAATAAGGCCAGAATTGTTTCCTAAATGGAGGAAAACAACATTGCAAGTAGAATGCTTCTTATATCTCTATGCATTTTTTTCTTGCTGGTGTAACAAATTATATTGGAATTAAAAACCTGTCAAATACTACAGCTATATTTCCATTTTGATGAGGGTGACAATTGCCTCCTGGCATGTCACATATGAAAGTGCACTGTTAGTAAACTGAAGACATCAATAAATTGTGTAGAAAGCTCTCTCAGGCAAATTTCACCAGGCAATCGCCTGAAAATTACTTTAAAAAGTGTCAACAATTGTTCTGCTATGACACACCCAAGGTGGGAATTGGATACGAAGGAGATGCATCCTATAATGGCTTAAAATGATATGATTTAGTTCTGAATTTCTGTGGCATGTATTGTCTATTTATGAATAGATGATACATGAGATTGATCATAGACATGGGAGATTTCCTTACGGAGACATACACTTAAATGACGTGGACAAAGATACATTTATGCCACAATGTTATTATCATCAATCAAAGTCCTGGTCTATGCCTGAGATTAGTGGTTGTAGGCATAGCCACCAGGCTTGTCTTGTCATAGGTCCATAGTCATATATCTCTGCTGTGTCTAGTTAATAACTAAAGTCTCTTGATTTTACTGGTAAACGATATAGGTTAGTTGCCAACTTGGGATTGCAGAGTTTTATGAATATGGGTCATGCAGGGCTATTGATGGTGTTCTGATATCAGAACTCTCATTTTTGATTAGATTTTTGGGTACATCTGCTATAGGGCATCCTTTATGGTTTAGTACTCAAGTTTCAAGATTTTATAATATGGTGTCAGAGATGGTCAAGTTCCAATTACTGCAACTGTTACAAAAATATGCTACAATGTCTCTAGTGTAGCTTTTCAAGTCTTCTACAGCTAAATTATTCCTTGTTTCGGGCTCTCAATATTGTTCAATTTAGTGTATACCATGGCTGGTACTCTATGAATCAAACTAAATCCCATTGATTCACCCGGGCAGTGCGCTGCCAAGGCTCATTGCTGGGTCCGTGGGAGGGGAGATCAGGGGTACGATACTAGTTCTACAGCTAAATCACACATATTTCCTGGTAATATTCAGTGTTCTGTTTTCAATGTTTATTTCGTAAGTATCCAATAACAAGTTGAATCATGTAATAGTTCTTGATGATATGATGCAATAAATTGAGATGATAATTATGAAGAAAAAACAATGAAAAGTCAATAAGGCCAGAAATTTTCATTTCCTAAATGGAGAAAAAAAACCATTGCAAGCAGAATGCTTCTTATATCTCTATGCATTTTTTCTTGCTGGTGCAACAAATTATATTGGAATTAAAGACCTGTCAAATACTACAGCTATATTTCCATTTTGATGAGGGTGACAATTGCCTCCTGGCATGTCACATATGAAAGTGTACTTTCAGTAAACTGAAGACATCTATGAATTGTGTAGAAAGCTCTCTCAGGCAAATTTCACCAGGCAGTCTCCTGAAAATTAGTTTGAAAGGTGACACACCCAGGTGGGAATTGCATATGAGAACCATCCTATACTTCAAAATGTGATGATTTAGCTCAAAATGTTTTGTCTTTTAAGAATAGCCGCTATGTGAGATTGATGCCAACTAGGCAGATTTCCTGGGGAGACAGGTACCTGTCTGAATGAATGTGGACAAAGCCTGAATTTATGCCACAATGTTATTATCATCAATCAAAGTCTTGTTCTATGTCTGAGATTTGTGGTTGTAGGTATGGCCAACAGACTTGTCTTGTCATAGGTCCATATATCTCCGCTAGCTCTTCTGCTGTCTCTAGTTAGCAGCTAAAGGCTCTGTCACACATCACCGTATAGAGAAAAATGTACGCCTAATGTACTTTGTCCCACTATTGTTCTGTTTCACGCATTGTTGTTCGTCATGTATTTAACGTTACAAGTATGTTCAATACATTATCAATACGGTCTGTCCGTTATTTTTACGTTTAATTTGTTATTCATACGGTAGTGGTCCGTTTAGCACACGTTCAATTATTGAAACTTTTGTATGTTATTTATACATTTTGCTCTATACGGTGATGTCTGACAGAGCCTTTAAAGTCCAAGTCCCTTGATTTTTCTGATAAACTATAATAGGTTAGTTGCCCACTCGGGATTGCAGAGTTTTTGAATATGGGTCAAGCAGGTTGCTTGTGATTTTCTGAAATTGGAACTCTTATTTCTGATTAGATTCCTGGGTACATACCAGAGGGCATCACTAATGGTTTGAAGTTCAAGTTCCAAAATTGTATAATTATAGTGCCAAAATGGGCAATTGACTTGCAGTGTTGCCAATGTGCCACAGATTCGTTGACTATAGCTGTTATTATGTGCTGCTTGTCAAATCTTGTATACCAAAATCAGATGATTTGTTTTCTTTCCGTTCAAAATCATGCAACAACACATTACTTTTGTCTGTCATCTTTTCAGATTTCTGAAATTAAAAAAAAAAGAAAAAAAAAGAAGAACAGTTTTTGCAGTATCGCCAATGTGCCACAGAAAAAATAACAGAATTTTTTTCAGAATTCCAAAATTAGGGTTGGTAAAACTTGGGAAAGCAAACAAATCTTTTTTTTTTTGCCTGAATATAATTACAATGTCAACTGTGAATCTTAAAATAATTCAAAATTACTTTCATACACAACCAATTCTCAGCTAAGATTAGAAAAAATCCCCAAAACAAACATTCCAAACCAAAAATTATCATCCTATAAAAATGTCCCTTTTGATGCGAAAAAACCCCCCGTTTTATGGGCGAGCGGACCTTTCAAGAAGGGTTGGTCGGTTGGGCGAATTTTTTTATTTTATTTTTGGGCTAAAATAGCTCCAAATTCAAAAAATGGGAGAAAAGCTTTGGTTCTTGAAGGGATTGCCCATCATCTCGATTCTGAAAATTCAATTTTTCCCTACCGTGACAATTTTTTTGGTGTTACAGGAATAGAATGCCGTGCAAAGTGACCACTGTGTTTGTTTGATCAAAAACAAAAAAGTTTTGAAATTAGAGACAAAATTGTCCATATCTGAATATAGGGTTACTGGTACCCCAAAATTCCAGTTGGCAGCTGAATGATACGCTGTTGCTTTGATCCAGCTTTATACTGGGTTAAATTTAATCCATTATTATCAAATATGAGCTCTATTTGGAGTGAAAAACTAAAAATTTTAAAAAGACACATGTCTTATTATAATTGTCCGCAAGAGTGATATTTTCAAGAAACTATACTGCCGCCCCATGACAAAAGGGCATAACTAACAATTTTGTCAAAATTGAGTTATTACCACCACTAGATAGAAAATGACAATACAAGGAGTATAAAGGTTTGGGAAGGGACATACAATGTGATACTGTGAGTAACCCAGGGTTAAGTTTGATTAAGCTCATTTACAAGAAAATTATGTTGATTTCTTACTTTTATATGTATATACTAGTACTTGCACTATTAAGGTAGCTTGAACGGCTATTTACATATGTCAGAAAATTAGCTATAAAGTGAATACTTTTGGGGAATGTGAACTAAAACCTAATTCCATTTAAAGAAAACCCTTCAATGGTAACATTTAATAAGTTTTATAATATTCGGCCAATTTCTTATGTTTTTCTTTATTTTTTGAAAATTCCCTAAAAATCAAGAGTTTTTGAATTTTCATGTCAAGAGGGAATGTGCTATGACATTCAAAATTTAGGGGCTGGTGAAGGATCACAAAAGCTAAATTCTCTCGTGGGCTTTTTGCCATAAAGTGTTTTATTATCAAGAAAATTGATTTTTTAGCTCCTAAATTTAGGCATATTTTCAAACACCTATAAAATTTTCTAGAAACACTTTAATTTTAAAAGCCAACGAGAGATTGTTGCAAATTTGATAAGCTTTCATTTGACACCTTGTTTGTTAAAATTGAAGCATGGGAAGTATGAATGAAAATTCTGAGAAATCTGGCTATTCAGTGTTTCTAGAAATTAACGCAATAAAATTCGGGAAGTAGAAACATTAGAAGTCTCCCGTACATAAACGATGAAAGAAATTTCTTTAAATCAAAATTTATGACAATCTGTGATCAGTTTGCAATGCAAGGAAAAGAAAATTAGTTTCATTTATGAACCACTGCCAGAGAAAAAAAAATCTTTTGTAAATAGTATTTTTTTAAGAAATTTGACAAATTTTGTGAAATTTTCTTGGTGGCCAAATATGCCATGTACAAAGTCTATGGGAAATTGGAAAATAAAAAATAGCGTAACTCGAAAACGCTTTGACGGAAAAAATCTAAATTTGGAATACAAGTTTTTTTCATCATTCTCCACATTCTGTGAAATTTTGAACAAATTCTGTGCAGGACACCGTAGCCGTTAGAGCTACCTTAAGTAGGTACACAGTGATGATTCTGTAGACTGTATCAAATTTTGGAAATTCATGGGCAATCCCTTTCAAGCTTTTGCAGAAGTATTTCAAGCTACCAGGATACCAATTGATGTCGTATGATGTCAACAAATTAAAAAAAGTGTCTGACAATTCCTTTGGTAAATATATGTGATGACTCACCTCGAAAAGGGGGACTTTGTGACAGAACACTTTTTGAGAAACTGATGAGAATAGGCAGGGAAAAGTAAAGAAAATAATAAGAATTTCCAGCAGATTTTCTGTTGTAAAATTTGATCGCCTTGATCAATTTCAACAAATAAGGTGTTATTTTAAAGCTTAGAAAATGTTGTGACAGATAAACTGATAAAATCAAAATTGATATCATCTGTAAAGTCCCCCCTTTTGGGGTGGGCCATCACATATATGAAGGTTCCTTTGGTATCACCAGTGTTCTGTAAAACCATGCGACAGGTACTCCCAGGGGCGAATCCAGGAATTTTCAAAAGAGTGGGCACAATTTTGACACCCTGCCTCGGCACCCACTCAAAATCAGGTGTTGCACTGAAAAAAATAAGGTGTTGGAGGGTGTAGAACCCAGTGTTCGAATACCTTAAATCATGCATTTGCTGCTGTTCTTGACACAATTATTAATTTGCAAGGAATAAAATCATTAGAAGGCAGCGTCTTCTTGTTGCTCCACCAAAATAAAATGGGACACACGCCGGTTGCGCCCCTATAAATCCGCCCCAACTCCTCCACATGATAAGTGTCAACGGCGTTACATTATCAATGTATACACATTTGGCAGAAGGGACAATGACTTTTTTCTTTTCTTGTTTTTTGAATGTTTTCTTGGTATTTAGATTTTCAAGTTTCTGACATTTCCTTTATAGAAAACATAGTGCTGTGTAAGCTTAGCAAGGCACCTTTGGGGATATAACACAGCAAATTGTTGCCTATTTTGATGAAGAAGTGTGATACATTGTGATACAGAGATCATTGACAATCCCCTAAGTGTTCTTGATTGTTTAACTCCGGAGAATGTCTCTTCATGGCACCATTATTCAAAAATGTGTCAGGTACGTACCTCAAAGATTAGCTTGGTTTTACATCACAATTTTTTGATTATTTAACACCTACTGATATAATGATGCCATATACCTTGAAGAACTACAGAATATACTGTCATTATGTCATAAATGTCAAGAAAAGCTGCAGCATTTTGAAGTATGAGAGGAAAGTCACAAATCTACATTTTGAAAATTTGGCATCTAAAGTAAAAATAGGGTAAAAAAGAAAGTAAAGGGTCAATTTATAGTCGGCCTCCAAATAAAATTTTTGCTATCAAATATATGGGCCGGGCGGCCATAGGTGTTGTTGGTTTTAGACACCTTTCTTGATTTCACATGCTGTTTTGGATTACATATCTATTTTGGTTAAGACTCTGTTATGGGTTTTGCACACCCTTTTGGGTATTTTAGACACCTTTTTCATTGTAATAGGCAACCTTATCAATTGTGTAGACACCTTTCTCTTGGTGACACCTATGGCCGCCCACAGTTTTACGTCACGACAATATGTCTGATACCAAACATTTTGTTGAAGGCCGACTATGGTTTGGCCCTATCTCTGTTTCTTTGGATGTTGTGATGGCTTTATCTACATAGGAAGTGAGTAATATAGGAAAATGCACTGAAAAAAAAAGATTTGCGTAACAAATTTGTGTAAATTTCACATCTCACATAAATACCTACAAGGATATAATAAGGCAGTCAGTGTCAGAGACATCAGCCTGACATTACCGGAAAAATGTTTGAGTTACTTGTTGCTTGGGGTGGGCCTAGGGGAGGGGGAATACAGGTAAAATTAAGTTTGGTGGTTCGTATCAATTATATGTCAAATATTTGTGATGGCTTGATGGCAACAGGATGTGACTAATCTAAATTCATTGAGCAAGACCCAGCTTAGGCTGCACCATCCCAGGGGGGGGGGGGTACTCAAAAAAATGTTGGTAGGTATGTGATATCCACGATAGGGTCTTGCCGAACTGATTTTCAGTCAAAAATAGGTCTATGGAACTGATTTTTTCCCAAATTGAGGTCTCAGGAACTGTTTTTTTCTCATAAAAATGCAACTATTTTAGCTGGAAATTGCTCCAAATTAGGTTGAAACCTTAATAAAACACATTTTCTTTGAAAATGAAGTCTTCGGAACTGAAGTAATCTTGAAATGAGCACCTTGGAGAGAGGAAAAGGAGCTCTTGAGGGCGGCACATACCAGTACCTTCAGTGGCGTGCCCAGGATTTTTTGAGTGGGGGTGGGGGCACAACCATCAGTTTCCCCCGAATGACCAATAGCGGCAGAAGGGTAAAATGTGATATTTTTAGATTTTTTCATAATGCGCGCGAATTTTTTTCAATTAACGCAAAACACGGCAAATTTTGACTGAATATTGACAGAATAACATGAATTTCGTGCGAAGCGCGCAAATTTTTTGCTTTTTCATACTTAAATTATCAAAAACAAAGGGAAATTCAAGGTATTTTCTTCTCTTTCCCTTTGATTTTTTTCTCTCCTCCCCTTTCTTTTCTATCTTTTTTGTGTCAAGATGCCCGAATGGGCCGTTTCCCCCGACTGACTCATCAAACTGGGGGGCACGTGCCCCCCCCGGCCCCCCCTTTGGGCACGCCACTGAGTACCTTCCTTCAATGTAAGTGACCACCCCCCTGGCACCATCCTATAGGATGTGTTATGCTCATTTACTTTCGTCACGCTTTCGTTGAATTAAAAACCATGCATACATATGGAGGAATAATTGTTTTATGGTAGTTTATGAGGTACAATTTTGAATAAATATTCAATACTCTGGTCCAATAAAAAGGTTTATAAGAAACAATTTAACCAAGGAAACTTGTTGCATTGGATATCTGATGTGAAAAACGTCTAAACTGGTCCTAATGCACATGTTAATGGGAGTCTTGAATCTACCACCGCATGAAAGAGAGCATATTGAATCTTTGACGTATTATATTTTTTCAAAGTGAATCTCCAACCAATTTTTACAAAAGTAATATGGACAAATACGAGTGAAGGTTTGAGTCTAGTTCAAGACTCGCATTAAAGGTGGTTTTAAAATAGCTGTCATTGCGTCAGACGACCATACTTGTAGTTGTGGTAGACGACGGAGATTTGCAATTTTGAGTTATCGTAATATGTAGCACGACACATTTGCATATTGTTGCGATGGTCTGTCACAAGAAAAGTTGAACTTATTTCAACTCTTGGATAGGAAAGACTCAAAAGACCTTGCCCGTCTTCAGAGGATACAAAATAGATCTGCCAGACTCATTTCAAGTTAAACCACACTTCCCCTATCTTTAAAGAACTCCATTGACTCCCTGTGAAACAATGCATCCACTACCGCACTCTCGTTTATATGTTTGAATCCTCAATGGTGATTCTCCAAACTACCTCTCCTCACTTGTCAAAACCCGCCAGGTTGCTGCTTATGCCCTTAGATCCTCCTCTTCTATTTACTGGTACAGTAACTGATGACAGGGCTTTCTCTGTTTCTGGCCCTCATCACTGTTTGCCTCCCATGATAAAGAGAATCAGTTCCCCTGCCACTTACAAGAAGTCACTAATTTTGGTCAATTCCTTAATTTTCATGCCAAGTAAGGTAAAAAAATGACCAAAAATTGAAAAAAGTGAATTTTTGACCTTATTTGGCATGAAAATCAAAAAATTGGCCAAAATCCTAAAAAGTAAAAATGACGCAACATCCGAGTGGGTGTTTTAAATTAAGATTCCTGTTCCGAGGTCATTTAAAAAAATAATAATATTTTTAGCTTGTCAGGAAGCCCAAATGGCCAAAAAATTTGTTTTTTGTGATTTTCTCAAAAAAGTAGATTTTTGGTCAAAAATTACCATCACCATCATGTTCCTTGTAAAATAACTTTATGCACTTTGTTCAAAAGTTATGGTACAAAATAAATGGGATTTGCAAAAACGTACAATTAATTATAACATGCTTCCCCCCCCCCCCTTAAACAGTTCCTAAGTGACTGGTTGTTTTCTCCCTATTTTTTTTCTCAAACAATTTGTATCCTATGGTCAAAAGGCGCTAATGCCATTTGTTGTTGTTGTTGTAGAAATTGGAACCATACACTGAAGACCTTTAAACTGGCTGCTCTTCTCCAGCTAACTCATTAGCTCAGTCTGTAAAGTTTGGTATTCTAAAGTCCTAGGTTCAAATCCTGGATTGTCAATGATTTTTGTCACATTCATTTATGTTATATGGTAGAATAGTACAAATCAATTACTGGGCTTGTGAGTTTTTAATCCACAACATGTTAATTCAAGAGAACAAATCAAGAATGAAGAGATTTATCCCTTTCAGTCAAAGACATCAAAAAGTTTTTCTATGACACTCAATTGTTTTTAATATTTCCATAATACACTCATTTAAAATGATATTAAGGGTGAAAACATAGTCGGCCTCTAAACAAAATTTTTAGCTACCAAACATTTGGTTGTGATGTCAAAATGAAGATTGACTCCAAATAAAATAACCTCAACACTGAGTTGAGACCACGCTAGAGTGAACATGTGTTGAATTGCCATATACATTGCGTCAAATGTTTGTTACTGGTTTATACTTTAAATTCGATAGCAAATATTTTGTGACGTCACAACCAAATGTTTGGTTGCGAAAATTTTGCTTGGAGGCCGACTATGTTTTGAGCTTATCTTTAATTTGATACAAATAATTTAATCGCATGATTTTTTTATGCAAAACAATTTAATTTCACAAAGAATTTGTCTTGCAATAAGTGCCAAGACACTGTGCCACCAATCATAAGATAAATCCTGAACTGTGTTAATTCAATACTATAAAGTGTTAAAAATTAAGTGCCCCCTGTCACCCATGACTTTTGATTTTTTTAGCTTATACTGGGTTTGTTATGGGTAGATAAATATACCCTCCAAATGATTTGGCTTTAATATGCTTACTTTTTATTTGATGGCTATTTATTGAATTAAATTCGGGATATTCCACATGTATTAGTATAGGAAAGTTTGCATGTGCTTCTTATCCATTTTTCAATGGTAAAATAATTTTTTGACAATATACTCTTGAAAACGCTTTCAGATAGGCACATTTCTTCATTTTATGCTGTTTTTACTATAAACTATTTTTTGATCAAAATCTTGTAGCATTGCTTAAAGTTGCCAGAAATGTCAGCATTCACTGCATTCTAGCATTCACTGCATTTCAGGTATCAAGATCATAATCTCACAATTTAAAAACCAAAAGTGTTTAAATTCATGGATTGATTTCAAGGAAGATTATCTTCCCTTTCATCTTTTTATAGATGTGAAGAAATAACTTGAGGTGATTTGCACACAATTTTGGATCGCAATGTAAAGCTATTTGCAATGGATCCATGTGACTTTTGTCTGAACATGTCCAGCTTGGTGGGTCATGAATGTATGGATGTCAATGTTGAGTCATACCCTGGAGAGGGAAGGGGCCCGGGGTTGGGGCGCTTGAAGAAGAAAGTGGTACAGTGCATGCTCCTTGAAATCATCATGTACAGCAAATTCCAACCCTTAATGGTGTAATATGTTAAAAATTATACCCCTAAATGTTGTAATACACAAAAATTGACTCTTAAATGGCGTGATGGACATTTGACTTCTTAATGTCGTAACACACTGAAATGGACCCTCAACGGCGTAGCGCAATATTCACTGCCATAATAAAACATTAATATAATACATTGGATTTGGAAGTCTTTTCTGTTGTATTTTTTGGAATTGTAGAATAGCTGGCAAAAAGTCAAACGTTACCCAAAAAAGCACCCCTTTTTCAAAAGACATCGTTGACGCTAGTGGATCAAAATCAGACCCTTTTTTGATGTTTTTTTCTGACGAGCATGCGTACCACTTTTTTCCTCGAGCGCCCCTGGGGGAAGGAGTTGATTTAGGTAGGGATTTACCAACAAATTCCAAGATTGTACCCATAAAATTTGTAGTAATATTGTACCAGGTGGTCTGTTTGTTACTTACATTGATGGCATGTCCCCATATCCACTTTTGTGATAAGTGCCCCTACCCCCTCCAAGGGCTTTTGTGGTAGAATTTGAAAAATGAATTGATACGGAAATCACCAGAAATATTTATCATCATGTCATAATAAAAATAAATTGGATTCCATATTATATAAATTTATCTGATGTATCAGATAGAAAATCTATGATCAGACAAGTTTTTGCTCTGTAAATCAGGAACCCATTCATAAGAACAAATGGTATATGAAGCCAGGCCTGTAGCCAGTACTTTTTCAGGGGGTGCGACATTTTTAGAAAATGGACCTTTTGGAGGTAAAATATTTTGATTTGGTTGACCCTATACTAATTCAGTGGTTTTAAGAAAATGACAAGACTAGCAAAAAAAAAAAGCTTTCAGTAGTTTTCACTATATTTTAAGTAGAAGTATAACCCAAAAATGAAAATTATCATGGTGTTTTGTGGTTTTGGGTCCTGTGGCCTGTTTATTTTTTTGTGGTATACCCAAGGAATATATGAAGGCTTGTTTAAGTTTGAGAGTCGGTTTTTAACCGTTTTTGAAGGACGTTCTTGTATATTATCATTACCCGCTGGTTATGGCTTTGGTCGTTGGTACAAGCCATGTTTGAAGAATGGACGTTCTTGTACATTATCATTACCCGGTGGCTATGGGTTTGGTTGTTGGTAAAGCCATGTTTGAAGAATGCATGATTTTCTTAATGCCCCTTGAGCATGCAGGAATTATTCCAGATGAATCATTGTGCATATACATGGTGACATACATACCGATAGATTTGCTAGTCTTAAAGTGAATGGTCCATGATAGTTCCTAAAAAGTGGAACTTGAGGGTAAAGGGAATCCATCTGCTCAGAAAAATGTGAATCCTAACTATTTTTTGATCATGAAAAGATAAATAGTTTCCACTGCCTTTGCGGGGACTCGAACCATGGATTATAGCAGGGGTAAGTCATGCATTACGAAGCGAGGGATCTACCGCTGAGCTATCAAGGCAATGTTGAGATCGTGAAGTAAAACATAAACATTAGAATGCCGTATTTTTCTTTTGTTTACATAAAAATTGCAATTTTTGCCTCATTGGAATGCTCAATTTGTAAGTAAATTATGCGAATGCGTATATCAGACAAAATGTAGATAATGTAGATACTAAAATCAGGCTATTCACAGCTCAAACAGGGCGAACTCAGAGTCATAATTCACGCCCGGTTTTTCGGGCAAAACAACGCGGGTTTGTTACATTATCATTCAAAATCAACACAACACATTTATAAAATATTATTTGTAATTCAATAAAAAGTATCAAGCCTACAATCTGTCAAAATTTGAAAACAGGCGAATCGTTCAAACATCATAAAATTTTAAGGTTTCGGCGAAAAAGGTGTAAATTTTTCGAAGTAGTTTATTGACGTAATTTTGACCTTGATAATGGACGTGAAATCACTACTAAAGTCTCATGTATAAACTAGAGACTCTATTACATATGTACGCCGTTGGCAAAAATGGCACCCATTTAGGGACTGTAGCCTTAAAGTGTCTGGTCCATGATAGATATGCCAGAAATTTTCGAGTGGAAATCAGCATGAATGATATTTTATCGATGTAGAACCGATTTTTGAAATAAAAATTTGGGGTCGCCAGACTCATTTTTGCATGCGAGTCAGTTTAAAAACATCAGTTTTGGAGGTTTTTTGGGAAAAATTAGTACAGCGGTCTATGGGAAATGTGGCAAAAGTGACATTATTTAAAGTTGATACAAAAATTTCACCCGAAATTTTTTGTCAATTTTTTCACAAAAGTTGCGCACAAGTATGTTCTTTCAAATAAAACAAATAAAAATTGGGTGTCACCGAACAAATTTCCAGAAAAATATTAAAATATGTCAATCTTTAGCTTCAAAACACTACTCAGAGTATATGCGCATGCGTATTGCGGCACTTACCAACTCGTAAACTAGCGCGTACTGGTACGCGTGGACCGCACGTGTACCAGACACCTTAAGATGTGGTTCTTGCCCACACGGCTTGTTATTGGTGTGATATGGGTGTAATGTGGGAAAGTGCAAATCTGTGATATGGAATACTTAAAGCAATACCTGGGGGCCGCTCGAAGAAGAGCCACTCAAAATCAGACCCTAAATGTCGGAATCATGTACAGCAAATTCCAACCCTTAATGTTGTAAAATATTCAAAACCATATAGCCTAAATGTCGCGATGTCGTAATACAATTAAAAATTACCCCTAAATGTCGTAATGGACATTTGACCCATTAATGGCGTAACACACTAAATGGATCCTTATCTGCCATAAAAACATATTGGAAGCCTTTTCTTTGGTTATTTCATGGAATTTAAGAATAGATTGTGAAAAAGTGTCCCTAAAGCAGAAGAAATTGTAAAAATACGACCCTTAATGTCGAAAGTTACCCTGAAAAGGCACCTTTTCTAAAGACGTCGACGACGCCAGTGGGACAAAATCTGACCCTTTTTCGACGTTTTTTCTGACGAGCATGCGCACCACTTTTTTCTTTGAGCGCCCCCCCTGGGAAGCAATACTATAAAGTGTTAAAAATGAAGCGCCCCCTGTTCACCCATGACTTTCTATTTTGAGTTTAATAAAACAGAGCTCATTTGTGGTGCATACATGTAGTATTTGAAATCTTCACCAAGTTTGAGGCTGCACTCAATGAAACTGATAACGGATCCCTCCAGATATTTTCATTCTAGCTATTCCTACGAGGGAACAGTAACACCTTATTCCTTCTTATGTACAGGATGTTTTACCATGCTTAAATATATGTTCATAACCACCAGTGAATTTCTGCAAAATGCCTCCTTGACAGTGATGTGTCTCAGAATTTGCCTGGTTTTAACTGTTGAACCCAATAAAGTGTCAATTTATAGTTCTTATGAGCTATCAAATATTTGGTGCAACAAGTCTTTGTTATCTTAGATTCTGATATGTGATGGCTCACCCCAAAAAGGGAGATTTTGCAGTTGATATCAATTTTGATTTTATCGTTTCATCTGTTACAACATTTTCTAAGCGACACCTTATTTGTTGAAATTGATCAAGGCGATCAAATTTTACAACAGAATATCTGCTGGAAATTCTTATTATTTTCTCTATTTTTCGCTGCATATTTTCATCAGTTTCTCAAAATGTGTTCTGTCGCAAAGTCCCCCTTTTAGAGGTGAGTCATCACATATATAATTCCATTATTCCAATGTATTTTCTATTAATACGGGTCAAAACATAGTAGGGCTTCAAACAAAATTTCCTCTACCAAGCATTTGATCGTGACGTCAAAATGACGATTGACTCCAAATAAAATAACGTCAACACCGAGTTGGTCCAAATAAAATTTCGCGCTTAATTAATAACCTGCGTAATAGCGCGATCCAATCAGATGAGATTATTCTCTTGTTTACGCGAACAGCTGCGCGGTCATTATCACGTAACAATGACTTCTGTTAATGACTCCTGCGTGTGACGTATTATGCAAATATTGCGTATAGTGGCCCCTGAACATGGCCTTTCAAGCACGGCGGTAAAGTCAAAATGGCGAGTGCTTGCTTGCAATGCCAAAGACACACACAGCGACAAATTCACACGAGCAAACACAAGAATTTTTTATAGGCCCTACTAGTATTTTAAGTAGTAGAACAAAATCTCATAAACCATTTTCCCCAAGATTTCAAAGGCCCTTACTCCTATTTACTGCTCAGTAAACTCCCGAA
>JXSR01S024002.1:55964-66668 GCA_000969725.1 Ophiothrix spiculata | reverse complement strand
TATTTTATTCACAAAAAAGTTTACTGCTGTATAAAAAATTCAAATAGATGTTTTTACACATGTCAGTCTTATTTTTTCAAATCTTATTATAAATTAAGAGTTGTAAATATTGACCTGTTAATATTAGAAGCGTACATTGAAGAGGATTTCATCAATGCATTTAGTTGAATCATTTCCAATGTAGAACAAATTCTTCATGTCAACCCAAAGATGCTACCTATTATCATATAAATTCCCATACACAACATCATTGAATAAAAATGGCATATTCATCAAAAAACCCATTTTATAATGCAATGGAATGTATCTCAAAAAAGTGGGTTAATTCAGTAAGAACAAAATGAGTGCTGGTTTAAAATTGCTGCATAAATATCTGTGATGGCAAAGAACCACACCTTGATGATATATACCAAATGAAACTCCAGATTCAAGTGGCTGGGATACCATATTCAAGATGTTTAAAGTTCATGACTCATGCCATTTTACCAATGACACACCTGTACTTCAAGTCCATCAAAATGCTGAATTTGTACAAAATTCCACCAATAGTGGTAGGGAAAAAAAGTAAAAATTGCCACTTGACTTCCACTTGTGAAGACACACTCCAAATCCGTATCCAGTAACCCATTCAATATACAGTATACTTTATCGGAGTCGTTAAAGTCATATTAGCTCATCCGGCGACAATGTAAAAAAATTCTTTTTTAATTTTTCAATTTTTGGCGGCCAGGTAGTGTTAAAATTCCATACAAAATTCAGCAAGCTGATATAACTATAGGTGAGTTAAAACAATGGACTTACATTTGCCACCTTGTGGAGTGTGATGACGATGACGAATATTAATGAATCTTTCATGGGATTGACGGGCAAATCAAACACCATTTTCTTAGATATTATTAGAATTTTTTTATAGAAAAAGTGGTGAAATAGAAAAAAAAATGAAGCAGTCATCGTAGCTGATGGTGCTTGGTTTCTTAACAAAACACCAGATCGGATGGTTGAATCATACTTGGTAATATTTATTTACATTGGAACCGTACGATACGGGTGCCAAATTCCTCGTACTTAACCCTGGGGAGGTGCAGAATTCCACCGTTGTGCATTCCTCGGGAGAGGTTGGCATGGAATGGTGAATTGGGTAGAAGTAGGGGGCAAGTGTCCGAAGATGATGGGGCATAGGGATGGTTTAGTCAGTATAGCTATGTGATAAGGAGGAAGCGGAGATTTTTTTAACTAGAGGGGACAGGATGTTTGACTTGGGGTGCTTTCTCAGGAGGAGACATTTTTGGTGACTAAGCATCATATGACAGCTAACATTCCTGGACATTTAGTCAAGATAACTCTGAGCTATATGTGGTTAATTTGATAAATATTATGTTTATTTGATAAGTTATATAGTTTGATTTGTTTTACACTGGTGTCTCTCATCACAATCTGACTTTCAGTTCCACTTTTTAGGGAATTATCTTGTTTTGCACCCGGGAGGGGTGCTTAGTACAGACGTGATTAAGAGGATATGCCGCAAACTTGGGTAGCAAAATCAGGCTGTCTGGTATGCCAATGGGTCCTTTTTCTTTGCAAAATATGGTGGGTCTGTTTTTCAAAATGTTCTGAAATTGGCACCAAACTGGTGCAAATTTTGGATTTTTGTCTAAATTTCAAACAAAAATCAGCCTAAATTTGTGCCATAGTAGTGTAAATTTCTGCAGAAAATCTAAATTTTTGTATAAATTTTACTCAAAATTTGGGCATTTGGTATATGGATTTTTCTTGAAAATTGGTATATACGTGGGTGGTACATCACATTTCCCAGTGACCAAAACCAAAGTTGAGTATGCCCCAGGGATTTTGCAATGATATAGAATATAATATATGCTCTTACACTGAGAAATAACAGTTTTTGGAAATGTCAGTCTGTTAATTTTGCAAAAGTTCTGTCCAATTCTTTGGCCCATTTGTATTTTAGGAGCTTTGGGTATGTTTGAAAATGAGATTTGCAAAAATGTAAGCTTGAGCTCACAGTGTTTAGGTTAAAATGACTATGATATCATGGTAAAGTTCAAGGACTAGTTTAGCCCTGATTTCAGTGTCTTGTCCTGCACCACCTGTCCAACAGCCTTTATCCACTCGCCCAGGCAGCATGCTTCGTTCTTAAAAATTACTGTTTTCCCCCATCCCATGCTCAGGGGTGATTATTTTTTCTTCTGACTATGGAGGGGGAATTTTTTTCTTGAAAAACTTCCTGCTCCCCCCTGGAAATCTAATGGTGCACCCCTAGTAAAGCATGTGCTCAGTTTGTATTGGAATTTGCACACGCAAAACGGAAGCAAACATTTTTTTTTTGATTTTTTTACTATTTATGAATAAAATCGTTCCCCCCAGTCTTAAAGAGCTATATCTCTGAGAAAACCCTTTGATGTGTAAGCATTTCAAAATAATGTCATTTTTTTAATGGCAGGAAAATTGAAAAAAAATTACCAAATTTAGTTGATATTCAATGAGAGAACAATTTTTCCACTAAGAGATTTGCTTCATTTTAAGGGGTGTGGTTGCAGCAAACTTGTATTCCATGCTAGAAGTCAACATATCTCTCTACTTGACCATGATAATATAGTCATTTTAAACCCAAACACCGTTTTTCCACCCATATTTGCTATGAGCTCAGGTGTGCGTCTCTAAAGAATATGACAAGATAGAATTCCGATGAGTCAATCATTTTGAATTATGTATAACTCCTGGGAGATCGTTCCATTGGGCAGCGTTATCTAAACATTATTGCATTGTATTTACATAGCATTCATAGCGTACCTGTCCACCTGGATTGGGTTGAGTGACTTGGGAATTGTAGATGCAAAGAGGGAGAAATATTTGTTTGCTGAGATCAAAAAAACCTAACAAGGTGCTTGTTTTACATGGTATAGAGAGGATTTCAAACTTGTTTGTCCATTGTTGATGCCCGGGGAGGGGGGCTACTTAGTACAAAAGGGGTTATGGGGATGTGCCGCAAATTCGGGTAGCAAAATCAGGCTTTCTTTTTTCTTTGCAAAATGAGGTATTTTGATGGGTTTTCTTTTCAAAATTTTTGTCGGTTATTTGCGCCAAATGCCTCAAGTTTGGACATATCTTCTCAAAATGTTAGAAAATTTTGCCAAAATAGAGCAAATAGAAAAAAATTGATTTTTGATTAAATTTAGCTCAAAATTTAGAAGATTTGGTATATGGATGGGTCAAATTATTCTTAAAAATTGGTATTTAGATGGGTGGCTTTCCAAATTTCCCAGAGGTACGTCCCTACCCAAACCAAATTTGAGTACCCCCTCCCGGGTGCTGATGTTTGAAATCTAAATTTTAAAAAATGCATTTTAGCTGAAGATAAGAGGGATAGGGTGCTTAAATTAAGAGGTGAATATCTTGTGTGTGAATGACCCATGAAATTAATCCTAAACTAGGTTATTTTCACCCTAAACTAGAATATCTTAAATTTAGCAAAATGCTTATCAAGGTGACAAGGATAGGATTTTAAATATTGTATTAATTAAGCTACGGTCACAATGATCGTACGATCAAAAGACTCGTACGGCGTTCGCAAGAATAGGTATAGTTTTTTACAAATATCTGACAAATGTTAATTTTTATGAAATTTCTTTTCTGGGCAATGTTAAAAGATGTATTGTCCCCTGACAAAAATGAGTTTTGTTTTTAAAACAGATTAAAATATACCCTTTCGACTGGTCGCAAATGCCTTACAAACAAGCTGCGATCAGTTGTTTTGACCGATTCGTATGAACGTCGTACGAACCCCCCAAGAACATTGTACGATCAAAAACAGTTCTTAAGCTCGCAGCCTGGTTATTTGTCATATTCAATATCTTGCTACGAGTGCCTTGAGAATACCTGCATACGATTGCCGCACGACGTTCGTACGGCGTTCGCACGACTGTCGTACGAAAATCGTAAGAGCCTTGCCATTGTAATTCCTATTCAAATGAATTCTTTTAATGTGGAAGTTGACAGAGACGTGCTAATCATCTGTCTGGGATTAGCATATAGTAATCACATTTGCTTTATATGTTGATATTGACATGGTCGGTGAACATACCAATGGCTCGTAGGAGCCATTGGTATGCTGTTCTCAAACATTACTAGTCATTGATTATGTCAACGAGGATAGGCACTGCGACTGATTTTTAATTTCAGGGGGTTGAATACCGTACTCGTAAAAGTTGGAAGTATTGAGTGCGAGTATGCTTTGCGATAGTGGCACCATGGAGAATTTGAATATGATGTCATCCCCCCTTTTTTTTTCTTAAGCGAGGAATTTGTTGTAATGGCGGTATTTTGTGCCGTAAAATTACTTTTACCCTACTCTTTTCTCTTTCTGTAATTCTACACCTTCTCTTAATACCCTTTCTTTATTTGTTTTTTCTCTTTTTCGTGTTGTATCCCCCTTTCCATGCTTTATTCTTGTACTTTATTGACAAAATTGTCACAAATCTATCGCACGAACACAGTCAGAAATGTGTGGGACCTTGCAAACTGATTATGAGTAAATAAATCTTTCGTAAGAACACTGCAAGACGTTTGTACGAATGTTTACGAAGTGGTCAAATAAACATTGTTAATCGGTCTTACGAGCACCGTACGACCTATTGTGACCATAGCTTTAGACATTATTTCAAATTCAATGTGTTTGTTTTGGGCCGAGGTACTTTTCTGAGAATGTAGCCCCAAAGAAAAGTACTGAGGCAGAAAACAAACACCTCCGATTTTAAACAATGACCGAATTAAAAGATGGCGCAAAGTTATTATTGTCATTCAACAGTAATTTTATCTTTAAATTCTTACAGATTTTGATATGGATTGAACATGATACAAAAAGATATTAGATGACCGAGTTTCACAAAATATCATGCTGTTGTCAGAGAGTGAAAATTCTGACTTTTTAATAAGTTCACTTGGCCAGACCATTTATAGCATTTTGTAATCAAACAATATGTGACCTGCTCCCACGAAACCTGGTCAATTCGGGAAAAATAATTTTCTTATTTTCTCCATATCAAATACGCTGAAATTACAAGCTCCTAAACGATGCATCACTTGTCTACATTGCCTATGAAAAATGAATATTTCCTTTCAAATTTTATTTTTCTATTGATTTGTGGCAAGTGCAATTGAATACACCAGAATAAGAACATCCCAACTCCAATAGCTCCCGCCTGTTAATTATACTTATAAAATGTAAATGCATACAAATCTCTGAAAATGCTTCAACATCACTAAAATAGCATTTCCATGTAAATTTCCTAATCATAGTGTCACATTTGACCCTGTAGTTGACTTTTTTAGACAATGTTAGATAATTGTTATAGTACATAGTTGCTATATTTAAACAGCATTACAAGAAAGCCCCAACTCCATGAGCTCCCCTCTGCAACTATATGCTAGAAAAAGTTATCTAACAATGTCTAAAAAATTCAACTACAATGTCAAATGTGACACTTTCATTGGGATAAAGACATGGACATGCTTTTTAGTGATTTGAAAGCATTTTCAGAGATTTGTATGCATTTATATTTTACAGAACTTAACAGAAGGGAGCTATTGGAGTTGGGATATTCTTATTCTGGCGTACTCAATTTGTAACTCCATTAGTGTTCTAGCAACATTGTCCGGTGGGTTTCGTGGGAGCATGTCACATATAAATCTGATAGATTTTCATTGTTTTGCATTAATGACTATTTTTGTTAGCATTGAATAGTAGAACTTAATCCAAGAAGAAGACACTTGACATTTTCAAGGTAGATTTAAAATATTAATGGAACTCTAATAGCATATTGATTTTGAAATTAAGACAAGATGAAATTTTGAATATTTGTTTTCAAAATGTGGTTTATATTAACCCTCAGGCTAACAGAATCAAATCTCACTAAATCCCACTTTAGGAAATTAAAAAAATGTGCAAAGTCCAGATACGTTATATATACAGGGACCAAATCAGGGCCAAATCGATGCCTGGGCAGCAACTCAGCGGTGTCTTGCTACGGATATCACTCGCTTGGGAATTGGGAGATCCCTGGTTCAACTTCTGGTGAAAACATACATGTTTTCATCACCCTTCCCTTTTTCAAGGCAAGAAACAGAAAAAGTTAGGAAATAAGTTAGGGTAAAATTGGACTGAGTGTACTTTAGGTCCCATCTGGAATTATAGGATTAGGGTTTAGGGTTAGTGTAAAGGTTAGGTTTAATTTAGGGTTAGGGTTAGGGGTTAGGGTATAGTTTTTGATGGGACCTAAAGTATACTTTTTCTGTTAAATTAAAGCTGTTTTCTTTTATAAAAATGTTATTAATGTTAATTGTTATCATGGGCATGATGGAGAGGACCTAGTAGTTACAATCCCCCTCATGGGGGGGGGGGGGGGGGGGGGCTAAATATTGACTGATTTTTTTCTGTATGTCATTTTGGCACCATTTGTTTAATTTTTACTTTTGTCATTTTTTGTTCTGGTGAAGCTCAGTAAATTATGTTAAGATTACAAGTTAAGGGTAAAGGCAATCCATCTACTCAGGATAATGTGAATCCTAACCATTTTTTAATCATGAAAAGATAAAAAGTTTCCACTGCCTTTGCAGGGACTCGAACCATGGATTATGGCAGGGGTTAGTCATACATTATGAAGCGAGGGATCTACCGCTGAGCTATCAAAGCGGCGTTGAGATCGTGAACTAAAATTTAAAACGTAAACATTAGAATGCTGTATATTTCTTTTGTTTACATAAAAATTGCAATTTTTGCCTCATTGGAATGCTCAATTTGTAAGTACATTATGTGAATGCAAAATCAGACAAAATGTAGATAATGTAGATACTAAAAACAGGCAATTCAACGCTCAAACAGGGCGAACTCAGAGTTGTAATTCACGTCCGGATTTTCGGGCAAAACACCGCGGGTTTGTTACATTATCATTCAAAATCAACTCAGCATATTTATAAAATATTGTTTGTAATTCAATAAGAAGTATCAAGCCTACAATCTATCAAAATTTGAAACCAGTCGAATTGTTCAAACATCATGAAATTATGAGGTTTCGGTGAAAAAGGGTCAACTTTTTTGAAGTAGTCTTTAGGCGTGACCTTGATAATGGACGTGAAATCACTAGTCAAGATTAATATACAAACTAGAGACTCTATTCAATATGTACCCCCAAAATTGTGATATTCTGATTGGTGTAAGTAGGTAAAAACTTGCAGTAAACATGACATTCAGCCGAGCGAGACGTTTTTAGGGACTGTAGCCTTAAGGTCCATGGTACGTTTAGTGACAGGTTTGTGCATAGATGCTCTGTAGTTGTCTAGTTTGTTGAGCTGTTGGTCAATGCCCTTGCAGTGTGCAACACCGGTGTATGATGGACATTTTATCAGACGATTGAAAATTTGCACATCTCAGGTGCCGATTCAATGACATAATCACCAGATTTATATTTCTGTGATACGCGAAAGGAATTATTCATCAGTTAATAGTCAGTTGAATATTTTTGCTTCATTTTTTAGATTAAGATACTACTGACATAAATCTGGATCACTTAAAGTATATTTGAGGATTACTAAGAAATAAAATATCAACTGTAAATGGGGTTATTTTTGCAAGGGTGTAATTTTCGTGAATTTTGCGAATCAACATCGCGACAACATCAATAACCATGAATATAACACCCTGCAAATACGTACATTTTAGTATGTCTTTGTAATGAAACTTTAAAAGGCTAATTTAACATATGTGAAAACGTTGTGATTGTCTTGTTTTGCGAAATTCTGCTCGTGAAAATATCCCTATTTACAGTACCTGCGCATTTTATAGCATCATGACTAGCTATTTTGTTGAAAATTAAATAATTAATGTATCTAAAGAAAAATAGAACGAGAACAGTATGATTTCTTAAGGTTGGGCTGGGGTAGACCTTCAAACCGTTCTTGTACTGTAACTTTCAACTAATTGCATAAACTATATATAAGTATACATTTTCAGAAACGGATTTTTACCCTGAACATGATGATGATATCAGTTTTTGACCAAAAATGTAGTTAAAATGTTGAAAAAATAGGGTTTTTTTTCAATGCCAAAAATAGATCAAAAAATGCAAAAAAAAAAACCACCGCTGCCACCAAAATGGCAATCTTTGGCTTATTTTTGGCAATTTTTCAAAAATAAGATAAAAATCAAAAATTTGAGAAAATTCTTCCTAGACATTTGTTTCTAAATTCCAAAAAGCAAAAAAATTCAAAATTTCAAGATTGCAAATTTTCGTTAGGCTTTCCAGAAATGTTTGGGGCAAAAAATATGGTTTTTGGCCTTTTTGGCCAAAATTGACATTTTTGGTCAAAAACTGATATCATTATCATGTTCAGGGTAAAAATCTGCTTCTAAAAATGTATACTTTTATATTATTTATGCAATTAGTTCGAGAGTTAAGAGTACAAAAACATTCCATGCTAGTAGATGGTCTACTCCAGCCTTAAGGCAGTCAGGGTATGAACTTCTTGAGACATTTATTTGACCTTTGACCTGGCTTTTGATCCATGAACTGTAAGTCAAATGAAAAGGTCCTCTCCATATAAAATACTTTGTTACATTTATTATAGATCAGTTAGGTATTTTGAATTTTTTAGCATCAAAACATTTGATCATGTTGATGCAACAATTTATATCTGTGTTTAAATCCGGGGATTTTGGATTAGAATTGAGTTGTGATGATGAAAAATCAAATATATTTTTTATTCGCAATTGCATCGTATATTCTACCCTCAAATAGTTGTTATTACATTGATGTACCTGAAATCTACTGGCCCAAACTGGTGTAGAATATTCTATATGAATAAAAACACTAAACCCAGCCTTTCGCAGTATTTTCATGATCAAAATGCTTAGAATGGCACAACCACAAATTGGAAAAAAACATTTAAACCCTCTTATAAAATGTAATATTGCACAAGCTCAAGTTGATATAGGCTGATATTTTGGTACAACAACTTGACCATTCGTTGTTAAGGTGTTTGGTCCACGCGCCGTCCACGCAAACCAGTACGCGCTAGTTTCCGAGTTGGTAAGTGTCGCGAATACGCATGCGCATATACTCTGAGTAGTGTTTTGAAGCTAAAAATTGCCATATTTCAATATTTTTCTGGAAAATTAATTCTGTGACCCCCAATTTTTATTTTTTTATTTGAAAGAACATACTTGTGCGCAACTTTTGTGAAAAAATTAACAAAAATGCCCGGGCAGATTTTTTTGAATCAACACTAAATAATTTCACTTTTGCCACATTTCCCATAGACCCCTGTACTAATTTGTCCCTCAAAACCTAAAAAAATGGTGTTTTTAAACAGACTCTCATGCAAAAACGAGTCCCGTGACCCCCAATTTTTATTTTAAAAATCGGTTCTACATCGATAAAATATCATTCATGCCGATTTTTACTAAAATTGCTCGGGCGGATCTCTCATGGACCAAACACCTTAAGGCTCATAGACTGGGGGCAATGCCCTGTGTTTGACTGTGACGTTCTATCGGCATGTAAGGTTGAAATCCCATAAGGATCTGTACCTTGTCAGGTAGCATGTCAAGATATCAAGCATTTGACAGAGTTTACTTAGCCATATTAACCTGATCAGGATTTAAAGGTTTATGCTGTGGTCACATAAGCATTGTTTATTTATGCTGTGGTCACATGGAACCATGTGGATGACATCGTATACAAGCCACAAGGTTTTAATTCGATTCAGAATAAAATTCTTGCGACATACTTCCTGCGTCTCTACAGCTCAGTTTCCACACGGACACTGGTCCGGTGTCAGATCTGTGTCCGCTGAATTCTACCCGATATGACGCCATAAACACATCGTAACCTAGCTGCAAGGTTATGTGACCAGGGTATCCGGTGAGAATTTTCTGACTAAATTGCCTTAATTCTTAGGCACTTATCCGGGATATTCAAAACTTTTGTGATATTATACATTATAATCGGACTGATTTTAAGCTTATCGGATCTGAATAGGAATTAGGAACAAATCTTAACTCTGCTTATATCAGAAACTGATTCAACAGGAAAAGTACACAAAATCAAGTAATGTGCATCTTTTAGTGCCAACCAGACTTACAAGAACCAACTGACAACATCAAAATATCATAAACATTAGGCCTACATATTTTTGCCTAGAATTAACTATGACCAACAATGACGGTACATTTACAAGTGATCGTTGGATTTACCGATATTGCGTTAATGTCAGCAATTTATTGTCCTTTGAAGAATCGGAATCTGCCAATTTGAAGCTAACTGAGATCATAATCACCTGATTTCGATCTTGGATAGATCGGTCAGACACTACTTAAGATATTAAGTTGTAAATAAAAAAGTCAGGACAACATGTCATTTAAAAGGTGTGCATCTTTACTTCAATACAGTTACAAAAACCTTTACAGTTACAAAAAAGCTTTCTCTTAATCAAAAACATATAAGTAATGAGTGCACTAAATAATATGCAGGAATAGAATAGCATTAAACTTAAAAGAATTCTCATATAGATCTGTTATTTTTAGCAATATTAGAAATATCACCTGTTTTACGCAATAAAATCTTTCCCTTGCCAAACATCCTACTTTGTAACTGACATTTACATTTCAAGTAAACAAAATCCAGGGGGGGGGGG
>JXSR01S023999.1:17214-28436 GCA_000969725.1 Ophiothrix spiculata | reverse complement strand
ATAAGGCTTGCGAACTTAAGGTTGTGCTTGAAATGGGGTCTAGGGAGCGGCAGACAAGGTGTGAAAAGGGGGTCTTGTGGGCCGCACATACTCGTATCACCTTTTTAGGTCAGTGCCTTCCCCGGGGAGTCACATGTAATTTTGACTGCAAATTTTGAAAAGTTTCACTTTTTATAAAAAAAAGACATGTGTTGGAAGTCATTTTTTGATGCTCCGTGAAACCTTTGAAGAGCCATAAGTTCACCTGTGGGTGTCAAAAAATGTTTACTTGGGTGTCTTTTTAATCGTTTTGACATGGTCTTTGCAAATACGTAAAAACATAAAAATTCCCGGAGGCTGCATCATGATATCTTGGGGCAGATTTAAGGCACACCGAGCTTGTGCCCCCTCTTATTCATGCAGAACTCCGGTGCAGAACGCCACCTGACTTTGAGTGGGTGCCAAATAGCTACATGTTAATGAATTTCAGATAGAAATAATCACAAAATCTCCAAAGTGGCCTCTGCCACGAGCTGCCAACCTCTCAGAACAGTATTTTGAAACCCTAAAAGCATACTACTATTAAACCGGGACTACTAACAGTACCAACAAATTGCAAAAGATGTAATACAAAGTTCCTATCTTATCTAAATGGCAACCAATGCATAAGCTTACTTACCAAATTACCACGCATGACTTGGTGCGCTGCTCTGTAGGCATGTTTCTAGTGCTCTTTTTAATGCCAATAATACTCATTTTGTCTTGAATTAAAAGGTATTTTTGTTTTTGCTTCACTCTCGTTTTTGCAACCTTTTGTTATTGTATGGCATGCAGTTTGTGCTATCAATCAAGAAACTCGGGTTTTTAGCCCGGTTTTTACACAAGCTAATCTTCATATGCAGTCGTTTTATTTCACCATTCTAGTCTATTTTTTTTTCTCCCTTTCTCATTATGGAAAAGCATACTGGCATATTTTGGTCTCTTAAGCATATACGCAGGTCTGCCTGCCCATTTCAAACCCTTTAATTTTGCAAAGCATGATGACTGACTTTGAGTGGGCACTAAGGTACCGCCAAAATGGTGCCCCCTCCACTGAAAATTCCTGGGTCGCCCAAATATCTGTTGACAAATAGAACAAAACATACAGTGCAGTGGCGTAACCAGAGGGGGCAGGGGGGGGGGGCAGGAGGGGGGAGAAAAAAAATGTCTGGCCCCGGCGGCCCCCCTCCTCAATTGAAATCAAGAAAAGTACAGACTTTCAATATATATTTCATAGGTAATGTAACTGTGCAAAATTTAACACTTTTATGGGTTAGTTTTTCAAAATTTACCCAAATTTGCACCTTGATGGCGCAAATTTTGGCAATCATTTAAGAAAAAACTCTAGTTTTCACCAAATTTTTATAAATTTTAGCCAAATTTTGATGATTTGCTACATGAAAAATTTTGGGGTGTACCTTTTTGTGTCTGGACAGAAACTCTTTCGCCCCCCTGCAAAAAGTTGCCCTTGCTTGCCCCCTCAACTGAAAATTTCTGGTTACGCCACTGGTTTAAACATAGTATTCGATAGGATGATACAGTCAACAACGGGATTAATTACTTGGTAGTAAAAGCTGCAGCGTCACAAATCCCACTATAATAAACTCTGTTCTAGTCAGGCGATTTGAAACACGTATAAATTGGACCCAAAAGAAATTTCATCAGAATATATGCCTACAGAGCAAGATTCTTGTAACCTTCATTGTTCAAACAGAGTTGGAATTTAAACTTGCACTCACTGTACATCGATTTGGGTTGCATCCTGTGGATGAACCAAGTAAGAACTAAAAATGTTTTATTAGGATAATCCAACCACTTAATTTTTACAAATAATATATGAAATTAATGACAGAAAAGGCACAAATAATATATAAAATTAGTGACAGAAAAGGCACCAAAATTTAATGAATTGGGTGCTTTATGAAAAATGAATGAAAACACACCCTGGAAAATTAATAAAAAAAAGGGCATGCCTACCTCCCTTAATATTTTTTCTATGTAACACCAAATAATAATTCTTTCTAGGCCTAATGGCAGACATATGTGCAAGTGGGTAAGTTCATAAAAAGAGTTATACCGAAGTGTCAATGAGAGTTTCTAGTCATAGACAGTGGCGTAGCTAGCATAGGGCAAGGAAGGGGGGCACACTACCCCCACCCCCTGACAAAACATTGAGTGGGAAATCGGGATAGCAAACGGGAAAAATTGAGAAGGACAAGAAAAATTAGAGAGCAGCTGCAAGACTGCTAGACAGAAAACGTGGAGAAAACAGAAAATTGTGTCAAAAGATGTGCACAAATCGCTTAAAACAGTGTTTTTATTTTGCTTGTCAGTTTTAAAAATTTAATTTAATTTGGGTGTACGAAAATGGATTTGTTGCCGGGAAAAATTTTGACCCATCATATCGAAAGGTACCTTAAGGGCCCCAAAATGAAAATTGATTTGTTGGTCTCATCTAAAAGATTATATTTTAAGCTTCAAAATGAAATCTTGCTTTTGGTTATTGGATGTTCAGTTGTAAAGTTACATCTAAATTGGAAAAATGCATCGGGCTAATTCAGAAAACTATAGTTCTGAGAAGTTTCTGGACTGGTAAAACTTGAATGGGGAAAGGATTGTTATCTTTTTAAAACATTTTCTTATGTTTTCGATGTTGGAACCTGATTAATATGATAGAATGCGGATAGAATACACTTCAAAGGCAACGTTTCAGATGAAATACGAAATTCGACCTTGGACGAGATTTTTGACTATGCTCAACTTCAATGGCCCGTTTCTCGTAATCTACTATGCCGACCTTACGGTACCTTGACGGAACACAATTTGGAAGAAATGTGCAAACGCCGGGGAAAATCGGGATGAAATATCTTTGCCCACCCTGACCAAATATTCTGGCTACGCCCCTGGTCATAGAAGTAGCCACTAGATGTTGATCAAGGGATTATCAACAACCAACGTAGCCATCACCTTTGACTCTTAAAGGAACATGGTCCGATTGCTTCAACATTTTGTCAAACTTTTTTAGATTTTGGTACGAAAATATTGTTCATATTTTTTTCATAATCCAAGTGAAATTTCACGGCTTAGTTATTTTCCGTTTTTGAGATATATATGAAAACGTGTCTAATTATGGTTACCATTATTAATTTTACACAGTAAGATATAGGCGGCTCTGAGATACAAATTGGCCCACCATCAAAACGTATTGACTAGTTCATCTGGAATTTGAAACTTATACCTCTTTAGCAGTAATCTTTCATATGACATTGATAAAAATCGGACCAAGCTCCTTTCAACCCTATATATACATCTCTTGTATCATTGTATATTCCATGCAGTGTCGTACAGTACACTCTTAGAAGGCCGGTATCAAATATACGAGTAGTTTTCGGGATCATTTTATTTTGATCCTTTAAGGATCACTTTTGATCCAAAATGGATCGTTTTGATCCTTTTTTGGATCAATATATACAAAAGGATCAAATTTACCAGGATCATTTTTGATCCTTTTTTAGGATCATTTTATTTTGATCTTTTTTGATTACAATATCAAATTTTTGATTCGTATTTCTGGATTATAATTTGATACGGAAAGGATGAGCTCATATTTGACACCGTGTTTGGATCTAGCGTGATATTTTGTCTCATATTTCATCCTGGCTTGGTATACTCCATGTACACTACATAGCAGCTGTTGTCAACAATGATAATTACACCCCGCTTGATAACTGCCTCGCAGTGGCCAAGTGGTTAGAGCGATTGTCTCGTAGTTATGGTCACTGATACGTGCCGGCGGCGTGGGTTCAAGCCCTGCTAGTGTCACTCCAGTGATATATTTTTAGGCAGATCTTTTTATAAGAAATATTTGATCCTTTTTTCGGATCAAGCATTTTGATCCTTATTTTGGGATCACTTTGATCCTTAAAGGGTAAGCTCATATTTGATACCAAAAAAGGATCAAAATTGATCCTTTTTGTCTCATATTTGATCCTTGCTTTCTAAGAGTGTATCATTGTTTGTTGGAATATGGCTGTGTAAGCTAAATTCAAAGGTGTGCATGACATGTAGTTTTAATTTTCTCCCCGAGAAAAATGCACAAGGAACATTTGTCACATTGTAAATTACAATGACGCTTAACCATGAGATGAAATTTAGTACGATATTGGAATTACTGGGAATCTGTATGTGTAAACTTTATCCAACCAAAATAAGGTGTTCATGACAATGAGATTAATGACAAGGAAGTTTTGTACATTGTTAACCATGAAAGTTAACCTGAATAGGGTTACTGGAATTGGACTATGCCAATAAATATTAGACAGTATTGCAAGTCATTAGGAATTTGTATGTGTAAACTTAGGTAAAAATAAGGTGTTCATGACATGTAGTCCTCAAGACTCCTCATTTCTCTATGGGATAAATACACATGGAATTTGTGTCACATTGAAAATTACAATGACACTTACCCTGCATAAGGCTAATTGGGGTGACTGGGTCATGAACTGGTGTGAAAACAACAAGTACATTTCATACCTTTTGAAGGTGTATTTGAAATGACGCACTACCAACTTATGTCTGATTTCTTGTTTTTCACGTGACATGATAATTATATTTACTTTCATGGTAACAATTTGCAATAACTTACAGGCATTAGCCACAATCACCAATGTGAAATTAAACTTTACGTGACACTTTCTGATTTTATTGCACTTTTAGGACGTACTTCAACTGAATGGTAATTTTGGCGGGAAAAGTAAGATACATATTGCCTTGTAGTCAAGTAATTGTGGCACGCAACAGGATGCAGAGCAGGACCCAGACCTTCAACACCTTTTCATCTAACAAAACATTTTTGGATACTGAGAGGTTTAAACAGACAGCACAAGAAACATACCTTTTTTCGACATGTATCACATGTCCTAATCAGAAGAAATTATGTGATGTTGTGAGGATAGATGACTTTTTCTGACATATGATGACGTCAGTCAGAAAAGTCCATTACAGAGTCCAATATTGTTTTTGGTGAAGTTATCATTTTGTTTAAGTATATGTTACACTCCTTTTGTTTAAATATATGTTACACTCATAAGGAAAAATTCATTTTGAGTAGTTAACCGGTCTTGATAGGGCACAAATGGCTTTGACCCGAGGTCACTGAAAATGACGATGGACCCGCTGTTAAATCCAACATTAAAAAAAAAACGGCAGGAAAAAGCCGCCGGAGCGATTCAACTGGCTTACTGGACTTATCTTATTTATTCCCTGACTGTACTCCATACTCAAACCTTGATCCGCGCCGTATTTATACCTAAAACCCATGAATTGCGCGTAGCGGACGAACCAAATTTTCTGTTGCCTTAGATGGGCATTTCAGATATATTTAATGAATTTTACCATTATTTTGTATTCAAAATCATGAGATATGATTACTTAATTCTAGGGCCCGTCATGAAACGCTGCTAATTCTAGTCAGCAACTAAACTTTTGTCTACTTGTCAAAATGCCAAAGGTCAAAATAATACCCTCTTGTATATTACAGGAGGGGTGTTGAAACGAAAATAAAAGTGATACGTCCCCTTGTAAATGGGGTGCAGACTCTGTGGCCGTATTCATAAAACTCCCTTACACTTAAATGCAACTTTTACACTTAACTGTTTCACTTACACTTAAGAGATTCCCTTAACTTTAAAGCTAAATTTCTGCTTTTATTGAAGTGTGTCATTTTTGTTCTCTTTAAATGTAATTTTAAGTGCAAAAACGCTAACTATACTTTGTAAAAATTATTTCCAAGTATTAAACTGACTCTCTTAAGTCACACTTGAAGTGTTTTCTTCTATTGAAAAGCAAATTTTGTAAAATATATCCTGTAGAATACCCATATGACTTAACGGCAACTCTTAAGGGTGCTCCAATGTCCCTTTAAAAGTTGTCCTTAAGATCATAAGAGTTAAGGAATTCCCTTAAATATTTGTTCATTTAAGTGCAACTCTAAGAGTTTGTATTAAAATTCAGCAGATTTAAAGGAAACTCTTAAAAATGTTGCATTTAAGTGTGCTTTATGAATACGGCCCTGGATCCTAAGGTATCAAAAACAGGAACCTATCAAACCAAGAAGTCAGTACTCGCTAAGATGTACTAAACATCTGTCGTATATCAATGCTAAAGACTATAATAAAACACTTTAATTTAATTCGATTAATGCATTCATTTTTTTTGTTCTTTTTTCGGGCTTATTAAGTGCACGGCCAAAGCCATATACCAGCATATACCGTTTTGACATGCCTAATATATTAGATAATATATTATCATAATAATTATATATGATATTTCTTAACAAGTTGATAAAGTCTGGTGTAGAATTTTAAATTGTTTGGAAATTAAATCTCAATCCATTGGACTCGATGATGAAATATTTTATGTCCAAAAAAACAAACACAAGAGTTTAAAAATACCTTTTGAGGTTAACCATTGATCACAATTGGAAACTTATTTAGTCTATAGTGCAACTAGTTAGTAAGGTTTCTGTCGACAGGCCTTATGTCGACATAAATGTCGACATACAGCAATTCTCGACTGTCGACATGAAATCTCATTTGTTGACAAAACTGGGCAAGTAAAATTGCATAAAAACTTAAGTTTAATTGTCAAGTTATTGCTGTTTATTATCAATTGAGGTTTAACATATGTTCAAAGTGTTGCATAAAAAATTTAATATTTATAGTTGCTCGTCATTTACAACCGTTTTTTTGACTTATTACACTATAGTTCAAAACAAAAAGTTACAAAAATATAAATTTCATATCATACATATTGTTGTATGCAGAAAGAACTAGCACATTACTATATTATAGTTAAGACGTTTAAAACAGGTCAGCTTATCCAAACAATTTCGTTTTTCCCGAAAAAACAACTCTTTGATATCAACTTTATGTCGACACATATGTCAACATCAACAACAAATTATTGCGACATGTCGACATGAAAAAACAGTCTCGACAGAAACCTTACTGGTTAGACATGCTAGAAGCAATGAAAATGATCAAAGATTGGTCAATTATTTGTACATTTAAAACAACTTGTTGAGTTTTCTACAATTGACATAAAAAGCAAATGTAGGTTGTTCTCCCTTCATCTGGATGCTAATTAAACCAGCTATTAATCACTCCCCAGCAAATTAAATCAAAACAACAGGTCAATTAGCCAATCAGAATGGTAATAGGGAAATGCCATTGGCCATTTGGCTTGCCAAAAGGCAGATCGGATTTCAAATATAATAGAATTTGACCAGGGAGCTTAATTTCTGGCTTGGTTTGTGCCTTAGAATGTGCCATTCATAGTAAAAAGAATGGAAGGAACAAATTGAGCCAGTAATAGTTAAAACAGACATGACCGTTTACCTTCTTACAAAATGATCTTAGTATTTCTACAAATTTATATAGATCTTCCAAAGAAATTCTCAACTACAATTCTAAAATTGTTCTTAAATGCAACTCACTACCCTGGATGTTCGTTTACAATGTCCAAAAATTGTGTATCTTGCCTATTGCAGTTGGTTGATTTCATTTATACCCCTTTTACAGATATCACTTATACTCTAAGATAACAGCTCTTTACATAAACATGTCAGAAAATTAGCTATGAATTGAGTACTTTTTTTTAATTGGAACCTATTTATATTTAAAGAACACCTTACAATGGTAACATTTAGTACGTTTTATAATATTCGTCCAATTTATTGTGTTTTTCTTTTTGTCCCCTTTTTTTTATTCCCTAAACAACAGATTTTAACATTTTTTTCATGGGAATGTTCTTATGGCATTTAAACTTAAGGGACTGATGAAGAATTACAATAGCTAAATTTTCTTTGGGCTTTTTGCCATCAATTGTTTTATTATCAAGAAATATTATTTATTAGTTCATAAATTTAGGCATATTTTCAAACACCTATAAAACTTTCTACAAACACGTAAATTTAAAAGTGCACAAGAGATTGTTGCAAATTTGATAATCTTTCATTTGGGAAGAATGAAAATAACAAGAAATCTTGCTATTCAGTGTTTCTAGTAATCATCACAATAAAACTCAGGAAGTACCAACATTACAAGTCTCCAATTCATAAACGATGAAAGAAATTTCTTCCAGAATTTATAATCTGTGATCAGTTTGCAACTAAAAGAAAACAAAAATCAGTTTTATTTGTAACCACAGCCATAGAAAAATATCTTTTGTAAATAGTCTTTTTTTTTAAAGAAATTTGACACATTTGTGAAACTTTCAGGATGGCCAAATATGCCCGTGTACAAAGTCTCTGAAAAATTGGAATCAAACAAAAAAAGGATTACTCAAAAACACTTCGACAGGAAAAAAACACACATTTGGAATACAATTTGTTTTTCATCATTCTGCACAATTTGGGAAATGTTGAACAACTTCTGTGCAGGACACCGTAGCCGTTAAAACTACCTTAAGGGGTTTTCTCTGAGATGCAGTTGCTTACGACTGCGGGATAACGATTTTTTCATAAATAGTAAGAAATCAAAAAAATGTTTGCATCCGTTTTGCGTGCTCAAATTTCAATACACACTGAACGCATGCTTTACTGACGCGTTTGGTTAATCACGCGCCGCCTAGCTGCTTAATATATACGCGGGAAATATGCAGACGCAGATGTGCCTTCAAAGTAATCAAATTTTATTACAAAAATGCCAGTTTTGGTCGTTTTTCTTGAAAACTAACACGGTGACCATATTTTTTTATTTTAGTATTTTGAAGAGCGCAAAAAGTGCTTTAACATATGTAAAAATTAAAAAAACGAATGGAGGATTTACTATTTTAGAAGCACATAATGATCGACATTTTGAAGTTTTCCCTATACTTTGTATGGTTAATCGGGTGATTTTTTGGGAAAATATGTACTTTTTGAAATGCCTGTGTCTCAAAAACGAGCACGGTGACCTATATTTTTTATTTTAGAATCGTTATCAGCACAAATAAATCTACCAAATACTAAATAGTCAAGAAAATAAATGGAGTATTTCTTTCTTAGAGAAAACCCCATAAATTAGACTGAAACTGAAATCAGACCCATAATAGGCTAGGCTGTCAACAAATTCTAGGCATATTATTAAAAGGCTTAGCCAGATTAGTTTTTAACCCAATAAGCTGATATCTTTTGCATGTATCATGATTTCTAGTTACTTTCATTGTTTGCTCACGGAACACAAAGAAGAAAATAATCCAGTGGAAGTAGAGTTACTCACATTTTAATACTTAAACCTTTAAATACTTGTATATTCTTTCACTCTCTCTAGATCACCTAGAATATGACATATATGTTTCAACATTTTGTCACAATTTGAGAAATTTTGAAAGCGTGAAATAAAATGTTACTTATACAACTGTGTTATGAATCAATCCATTTATTTGGTCAAAAATTGTAATGCAAAATATGAGGAAATGTAGGTCAATTCCTTGATAATCAGCAGATAGTAATGCAACATATACAAAATACAGAGTTTGCTTGTGAGAATACAAAATCAGGCCTGTAGTAACACTACTTTCACTGCTTTAGTTTCTTTCAATAGATACAGACTTTGCGAGCAAATAAGGGGTGTAAACAGAAAATCCCAATAAATACAATACACAGCAAGAGTATTGGGTTTAAACAACTAATCTCGGTAAATCCTTTTAAAATGCCTGGAATTTGTAGATGATATGGGCTTGTTAGGATCCCAGTTGGCAGCCGCAGTTGGTCTTCAAAAGAACGCATCAAAAAACAATTTTATGACCTACAACACTGCCAGTAGCATAGCACTGTCTACCAGCAATGGGAGCCATCTAGAACAAGTTAACGATTTCCAATATTTGGGCTCATGGGTAGATGACACAGAACAGGACTTCCAAATCCGAAAAGCTCTAGCCTGGAAAGCGTGCAATAAAATGCGCATACTCTGGAAATCTAAGCTACCTATACCCATAAAGCTAAAATTCTTCAGGGCTGCTGTAGAAAGCATACTACTTTACGGAGCAGAAGGATGGACACTGACTGAAAAACTTGAGGCAAGACTTGATGGTTGCTACACAAGACTACTGATGATGGTAAAGAATCTAAACTGATCAAATCATCCTACCAGAGAAGAAATATGCAAAGATTTACCAAATATATCAGAAGTTGTCAGAGGTCGCCGACTGAAGTGCAAGGCGTGGTAATGAACTTATGTCCTGATTGGTGTTCTGGGATCCACCCTCAAGGAACACGTGCCCAAGGAAGACCAAGGCTAACCTATCCAAAGCTGCTATGTCAAGATGCTGGCATTGGACAACAGGAGCTACAAAAACTGATGTTGGACCGGTTGCATTGACGCAAATTCATCATGGCTTCCGACTGTGGTCGACAAAAGTAAAGTATAGTAAGTAAGGATCCCAGTAATTGTCCTTCAACATGTTCAATGTGATTCAGTCTAATTTCTAGACTTTTAAAGTTGTGTGATATTTGTAAAAGCAGTGGTTTTAAAACACTCAGTTTGATGAGAGAAACATTTGTACACTGAATTGAAAGTTGTTTTATCAACATCAAGAATATTGGGTTTAAACAATTAATCTGGGTAAAACCTTTTAAAATGCCTGGAATTAGCAGATGATCTGGGCTTGTTATTATTCCATTAATCTTCCTTCAATGTTTCAGTCTAATTTCTAAACTTTTATAAAGGTGTTGATATTTGTAAAAGCAGTGGTTTTAAAACGCTCAGTTTGATGAGAGAAACAAACATTTATACACTGAATTGAAATAAATGTCTCGTGACTAAAGACAATGTAAACAATTGCTAAACATTGTTTTAATGCTAGTAAATTGGTTTCTTATTTGCATGATTGATGTTATTGTAAGACTGTCTATCTAGTGATGTAACTAAAGATATAATTCTCCTACGTTCTAAACTCTTAAAATTCCTTTATACACTTGTTTTGTTTGCATTTGACTGCTTTGAAAGGTAAGTAGCACTGAAGTTTATAAAGGCCATGAAAATTCACTTCTGCTATAATATCATCACTGTAATTTGATATACCCCCATCTCTACAACCGTGGCACAGAGGAGAGCCCAGTTTGCTGGTCACTGCTTTCGAGCCAAGGACCAAATCATATCATACCTTCTTCTTTGGAGACTGCCATGTCCAAACAGAGGCTGTAGACCATTAACGTACCCTGA
>JXSR01S023997.1:41281-52205 GCA_000969725.1 Ophiothrix spiculata | reverse complement strand
ACTTCTGTATTCCAGAGGCGATCGAAGGGCCAAATAAAAGTAGTTCGCGGGCCGGATTTGGCCCGCGGGCCGCTATTTGAGAAGGCCTGACATAAGCATACCGGTGCAAGTAACAACTAGATAAACTTTTGTCTGAAGACCTCGAACCTTGGTCACGTCAAGAGTTGCCAGAGAGGGAGTTCCAACAGATAATTGTTCTTGGAAACAATTACTTCTTGTAGATTGCGCGGATTCACATTGGTGCATGGCACCAAGTATTTCTTGTATTGTACAGGTACTCTTCCTCACCTTATAATGCGAAGTAGAGCACCTACCCAATATAACCGCGCAATGCAGAATATATTGCGCGGTTATATTGTACAGGTACTCTTCCTCACCTTATAATGCGAAGTAGAGCACCTACCCAATATAACCGCGCAGTACAGAATATATTGCGCGGTTATATTGTACAGGTACTCTTCCTCACCTTATAATGCGAAGAAGAGTAACTACGCAATATAACCGCGCAATGCAGAATATATTGCGCGGTTATATTGCACAGGTACTCTTCCTCACCTTATAATGCGAAGAAGAGTACCTACGCAATATAACCGCGCAATACAGAATATATTGTGCGGTTTAAAGAGCATGTGAAAGAGCACAAAAAGATTGAGATGAGCATTTGTAATATACCCAGATGTATATTGTATATAACATAATATGTTATTATTGCAACTATGCAATACCAGTACATATTACGTGGCTGTTAACCAATCAGCTTTCAGTATTCATATCTACTAAATGTTAAACACCGATATACAAAAAAAACCCAGAGTGGACGTTGTGAATAAATTACTTTACACATGATAAGATCAATTTGACCAACACTAGAGTATTAAATATACCATTATCAAAAGCTACAACTAACAGTTGTCAGATTTTAATTTTAAAAACTTGTTGATAGTCTCCATTTTTGAATGCCTGGCTACGTAATATGTCTTGATTAGGTCGTTCTTCCTCTGGCTCATAGCCAAGCCGATTCTACAGCAATCAATAATTCACAGGATAACTAACGGATTGCTCCCGTTTTAACAGCAATGCAATGTGTTTTCTGTATTCACTGGATATAAGTAAAATGAGAGAATCAGCAACATTCATGATTGCAAACATCTGGACCAAAAAATTGTGAGTATAATACGAATAGTCATGGGCAATACCGACGTACAGAAGTACAGTGTAGACAATGTATGGAAGATGGACAGCTATATAGATACCAACGATAATTGCACAAGCCCGAAGCGTCGCAATCTCATAACGGTTGGGTGACCGGCGAGCCAATGCGCGTCTGTGCAAAACTAATGCTAACACAGCGTAACACAACGCTAACAAGACATATAGAGACAAAAACACGCCAATGTTGAGCAGTCTAATACTTGCGTCGTTCTCGGAATTTTTAGCGCAGACGTTGTTGTCACTTAGATAAGTGCGAAATACTGAGAATGTCGCGGACACAGCTACGTTGAACACAATCATCGAATACATGGTGCGAGTGTGTGGTTTATACCGGTTACTTGTTGCAAACACACATCTTGCCCGTAAACCTGCCATTTCTATCATGAGAAGCACAGCTGTCCATTTGAACGTGTTCAGGATGAAGGCGTTGAAATTACATAGCGGTGTCTCCACAGATTGTGTCTTATGCTGAAAAATTGCCAATGAAATCGACGTAGGCATTGCGCATAAACAAGCAAGAAAGTCATTGACACACAGTGCGAATGCTAACACATTGAACGGTGTTTGTAATCGAGGATATCGAATGAAGGTGATGCAGAACATGGAATTACTGAAACCACCCAACAGAAAGATCGATCCTTGTAATGTAACGGAAGAGTAAAACATCCAGTAATGGTATGGAAGTATTCCGAGTTCATCATCTGATGTATTCACTAGGCTTCTATTCATCTTGAATATTGGCACTTGTTCTAGCTAGCAGGTGAAGGCAGCCACGACACAAGGTTTCTACTACAATTCAACGAAGATGCACGTTTATCATGTCAACTTGACTGTTCCAAAGTGTCAAATGACCAAAAAATCAAACCCGTAGATACCTTTTCTCATTAAAAAAAAGGTCTTTGCTTTATTGGACCAATTATTTGATAACTGCAATACGCTGTTACATCATATACTTTTAACAAAATATTAAATGAGTTAATTATACTAATTAAGATGACATTGGGAAGACTTTACAAGTTGTAAACCTGCATTTTTAATAAGCTAATTGGACATATGCATTTTAAGAAGGCTATACATACAGTAATTGTTCATGAAACTCGTGGAACACAGAAAACTGAAGAGACAAAGGCTTTGCCGATTACAAATTAATAATCATTAAAATGTCTGAAATATGGAAAAATTGCTCGTTCCAATTTTGAGCTAGAAATGGTGAAAATTGGCAGTATGGATGCTTAGGTGACTGTCCCACTGATATTTACAATCTAGGATCTGACATGATCTCATAAACCCTCAAAATTTCAAAATATGTATCAAACTAAATGAATTCAAAATCGACCCGGGTTCCGACCCATTCCGCTGCATCTCAAAACTGACTTTACCGAAAAAATGTACCTTATAGCATTAAATAAATCTTATAATTTGAGGAATGCAAAACAGAACACATTGGGCAGCTATCTGACGGACAGACCTATCCGGCAGTCAAAAGTCAAAGCTAAAGTCCGTGTTTTTTTAATATAACTTTCATATAGTGCCTATAATCATTTGTTCCAATGCAAGTCAATATCTTTATCGTTTAAAAGTACAATGTATAATGATATATATGCTTATGGGTACAGTATTAAAATAGCGCAATTATTATAGATAATTACCAAAGTTAACAGAGATTTATTTGACCATATATCGGATGGGATTGGGTGCTTCGACTATCCTGTTGAACATATGACCACAAGTGACCAAGCTATCAATGATTCTGATTGGCCGATGGAACAAAAGAAATTCAAATATAAAAGGTGGTGATATATACACCGGTAATCACATAAATTTAGTGAACATTATAGGTAATTGACACCACTAGTGTAACATAGAGCCAACTAATAGGCCATATAAAAATAATGATGCATAATTTATGCATTTACATAAAAATAATGATGCATTATGCAATTACATCAAATAATGATGCCTCACTTTGAAAAGGTTCAAGTATAAACTAGGGACTCTATTTCATATGTACGCCAAAAATTTGTGATATTCTGACATGTGTAGGTAGGCAAAACTTGCCGTAAACATGAGTTTCCACCGTCTAGTTCGCGAAAAAGAATTGTAGCTTTGAAAGATTTTTTAATTTCTATATAATAATATACATGTACTTCTGATCTTTGACAAAATCGAAGCAGGACTTGAACAGCAGGGCTTGAACCAACAACCATATATCTATATATTATTACATAACATTACATATAGGGTAACTTGACGTAATGGGTTAAGAAAACCTACCAATGCACTACAATAATATGATAATTCTATATGTTGTTCTGATGATTGCAGACACCAGTTGTCGAATCAAATGTTGAAGAAATTGCTGAAGCTCTGTCAGATGTCACAGATCAAGCGGAAACTACAACCGATGACGTCACGTCCGTTTCTACTACAATCCAGAATATCGTTGACGTGGGTTCAGCTTCATCAAAGGTAATCTACCCCTAAAAGATTAGACCAATTTAAATAAAAAGTCATTGTGAATGTATATTCCTGCTTATTCTATCAATTATTGAACGCTCTTCACTCTTAGAAGGCCGGGATCAAATTTTTGATCCTTTTTCGGGATCATTTTATTTTGATCCTTTAAGGATCACTTTTGATCCTTTAAGGATCACTTTTGATCCTTTTGCGGATCAATATATACAAATGGATCAAATTCACAAGGATCATTTTTGATCCTTTTTTAGGATCATTTTATTGTTATCCTTTTTGATTACAATATCAAAGTTTTGATCCGTATTTCTGGTTTACTTTGATACGGAGAGGATGAGCTCACATTTTGATACCGCGTTTGGATGCAACGTGATGTTTTGTTTCATATTTGAGTACACCCCATTACCGCTACACAGCGGGGAATGTATACTATGGTGTAACATGTATAAATACGTTGATTTCATCACACAGCCCCGTGGTCGAGTGGTTAGAGCCTTGGTCTCTTTATTACCAGCAGGAATGAGTGCGGCGTGGGTTCAAACCCTGCTAGCGTCACTTCAGTGTCATGTTTTTTGCAGGTCTTTTTTATAAGAAATATTTGATCCTTTTTCGGATCAAAATTTTTGATCCTTTTTTTGGGATCACTTTGATCCTTAAAGGATAAGCTCATATTTGATACCTAAAAAGGATCAAAATTGATCCTTTTTGTCTCATATTTGATACTTTCTTTCTAAGAGTGTTGCATTAGATAACTCACGTCGGCACGTATTTGAAAAACGTTTTGACAATTTTGCGATTTTTATCTACTCTTCACTATTGATTAAAATGTATTGGTCGAAAAAAAAAACGTGATGAGAAGAGTAAATCTAAATAAAATGTCAAATAAAATTCACTACATCAGTTACAAATATCATGAATATGATCCACATCTGTCGCTATTAGAAAATGAGAGGATCATTAATTTATTATTTAAGAATACGTTCACCAAATACATCATGTAAAACGGACGAGATATCACTTCCGTTTTATAATGTCGCATATGTCATGCAAATATGACTCTATATATGTGAGACAATCATGTCTGACAATAGTAAAACTATTTCTATGAGGAAATGAAAGGAATTTGGAAATGCAGATACAACAATTTAGGCTTGTGCAGTATAGATAAGTTGACATAGGACGTCATGCCCGGCAGTGCGCGCGGTCATATCCATTGTTCCTTGCCAGGCACTATGCGTGCGCAGAAGGTTTTATTTGGGACACATGCTTTTAAAATTCACGCCAAATCAAGTAGAGCTATTGAAATGTAAATCATTTGTTATTCCCTCATGCATAGCTCCTTACCCGTGTTTATAGACATTGGTGTCAACTCATATATAGATAGATTAAAATGCATAGATAAAATTAATTGTACATTGTAATTGTACAATCTCAAATTGAGTTTACATTGAGCACGCACAACTATATCCTTAGGCATATATGTTAAATTTTACACACACATACCACCTCCACCCCTCACACCAACCACCCCAACATACACGAATCGAGTACGTCAGTATTATATGATTATATGGCCGAGAAAAACACCAAATACGATGTAATTTTTATATTATCCTAAGGTAACAATGTCAGTGATCGAAACAGTTGACAACCTTCTTGATACAACAGTACCACCACAAGATGGGGATCAGGAAACAGCCAGCAACTCTTCGTCACTGATCATACTGTCCTTGGAAAGACAGGTTGCTCTCACTGTCTCCGGAGAAGGGCCTATCAAAGTGGTGCAACCATCTCTAGCTGTCCAAGCGTTATCAGTCAATGAGTCGAGTAGCCAAGAAGGAGTAGGGTTCTTAACCAGAAGCCAGCAAGCTATTAATAGTGTCTTAGATGGAGATGATAGCGCTGTCTCTTTTGTAAATAGCAGTGATATTCCAGATGAGGAGATCCAGACATCGATCACCTTACCATCATCTTTGCCAACAAATAATTTAGGTAAAATTGACATTTTGTTACTTTCAATTGAACTACATGTAAAGCACTAAAATCTCTTTATTTTCAAATCAAAGTAATCATTAGTAATTGCACTATATTAATTAATTATTGATACATGAATTGACTTAAAAGATATATATTAAAGTCTTGCAATTCGTTTTAAAAAAATTCTGTGACAATTTCTAAAGTGTTATGCTTAAACACACACCTATATAAAGGAAATTTATCAAAGAATCCGTCTACAGCAGCATCATCTGTGATTTTAAGAATTCTTAGTAAAATATACTTATTTGTTTATTTTTCAAAACTTTTATGCCATAATTGAATTAGTATATGTTAAGAATATATTATACTCGTATATATACATATTTTACTTAATTAGTTTCAAGTTAATAAAGAAAATATGGTTTTGTGTCTAGCTTTAAAATAGTATGACGTCTTACCTAACACGATTAAAACAATTTGGATATGTAGTATATTTCTAACATGTCTATGAATGATTTCAAACTAAGATTTTCTTAAAACTGTAAGATTTTCTTAAAACTGTAAGATTTTCTTAAGAAAATCGCTGTTGAAAAGCCACTTTTTTCCATAAGGTTTCGACCGTCCTTTCTGCTGTCTTCCCGGCCAGTGGCGTAGCAATATAATAGGGCAGCAGCCTAGGTGGACAAAGTCCAGTGGTAAGGGACTGCAAAGCAAGAAAAAAGAAGAATGATAAAAAAAAAAAGGAGGAGAAGAAGAAAACCGCAGAAAAAGGACAGTCTTCCTTAAAGGGACAATTCATGATCCACTTTTCATCCTCAAGGTCACATCTATCAAAATTGAATTTTTAGCTAGTAAGAATAATTAACTGGCATATGTCTTGCCATACACAATGCACTTCATTTCTAGGTTTCAATGCAAGTTTCCTTGTTTATCAACAAGATGATCTGTTCATATCTGAAAAGTTAAGCAATGACACCAGCATGAACATACTAGGAGCTATAGCTTCAGTGGAGATTATGGGAGTGAATACCAGTAATCTCACGATGCCAGTGCGAATCGAGATGTTGCCGTTTAAGGTAAAGTATTTCTTATTGTTGCTGTTGTTTGTTTTTGCTGTTGTGCAATTGTTTTTATATTGCTGATAAATTATTTCATTCATTTGCAGTTTTTTTAACTAACCGAACTCAAGAAGTTAAGTATCTTACTCGATCTCGTTCAAAGTGTAGGGTGGTGTTCCCCAAGGTAACAAGTTTGGGCCAATTGAAGTATGTGGATAATATGTGACCCGTCATATCGAAAGGTACCTTAATACCGGCATAGTAAATTACGAGATACAGGCCATTGAAGCTGAGCATAGTCAAAAATCACGTCCATGGTCGAATTTCTAATTTAATTAGAAACGTTACCTTTGAAGTGTATTCTATCATATTAATCAGGTTCCAACATCCAAAACATAAGACAAATGTTTTAAAAACCGAGATAATAATCATTTCTCCATTCACGTTTAGCTAGTACAGATACTTTAAACCTGATTTTCTCAGAAGATTAGTTTTCAGAATCAGCCCGATACCTTTTACCAATTTGGATGTAACTTTGTAATCGAACATCAAATAACAAAAAGCAAGGTGTCATTTTAAAGCTTAAAATATAATCTTTCAGATGATACCAAAAAATCAATTTTAATTTTGCCGACCTTAAGGTACCTTTCGATATGACGGGTCACATATAATAAAATACTAAAAATACCTCCCAACTTTAATCAAATAATCCCCCTTCAAATAAAAAGAAAAATCTAGATAATGAGAAAAAACATTTTGACACTTTAACTCAGATCGCTCTCGGTAGTTTGTGGTGTTGCCAGTGGCGTGCCCAAAGGGAGGCCGGGGCACGTTCCACCCCCACCCCCACCCCCACCCCAGGTGCCCCCAGTCGGGTGTGACAGTCAGGGAAAAGTTCCATTCGGGGATCTGGACAAGCTCCCGCGAACGAAGCCCCCTTTTCGACTCAGGTGGCTAAAATCAACCGACTCGGCTTAGATTTTGTGATTGTTGTTCACGAATATGACGATTATTAGCAGGAATTTCCCGATTTTCGCGCCTTTATCATAATTTTATCTCCATTTTAGCTACAAGTAGCAAATTTGTTTTACAATTTCGCGCGCTTCGCGCGATTGTTAATATTCTATAAAAATTAGTATGTATACAGATTTTTTTGCGCGCTATATGCACGTATTTAAAACATCCAACCATACCCCTCCCATGGTGTCAATCGGGGGAAACTATAGCTTGTGCCCCCAGTCAAAAAAACCTGTGCACGCTACTGGGTGGTGCCCGGACTGTAACTAATTTATTACAGTATCTGCAATGCATTGCATTTCATGTTAAGAAGGGGGGGGGGGAGATAAATAAAGTAATAAATGCACACAGGGGAACAGCAAAAATGAAGGAAGGACGGAAGGAACTAAGGGAGGGATGAAGGAAGGAAAGGAGGAAGGAAGGAAGAGGATGGCGAAAAAAGAAAAAAAAAAAGGGAATAAATAAAAAGGTTTTTTTGCTTATTATAGAATTGCATCACAGAATCTAACCTAAACAGCACTCGCTGCGTGTACTGGGATTTTTCTCTACGTGACGGCATTGGTGACTGGTCAGAAGATGGCTGCGACTTTGTTGGATTTATCAAAGGACGAGTGGTTTGCCAATGTCATCATCTCACCAATTTTGCAGCCATCGCAGTAAGTTACAGAAATTACGGTAGTCATATTCCTTGTTGTTAAACTTGTAATGTAGCATTTATCCTCGACTTAATTGATATAATGAATTTTGGAGAAAATGAATAGATGTAATAATAATAAACTAATAATCATTTCTACCTATGGGGGTGGGTGAAAACAGGGGTGGGCCACATGTTTTTAGTCATGCAAAAAAAAGGTGGGGGGGCATGTGGTTTTTTATCGTTGAAGGGGGGGGGGCATGTTGTTTTGCATAACAGAAAATCTGTATAAAAAGGCCTACAAAAGGCCTACATAATGGACAATTTATAAATCTGTTAAAATTGATTAGTAATAAAGTATAATACTGTTAAATTTGATAAGTAGGCTCTAGTAACACACAAAATATCTTGACAATATATTGGATTTGTTTGAAAGCAAATTGAAAGTCATCACATCATAACTTAATGCATAAATTTATGCTGAAAGCACAACCACCAAAGTCATAATATTAAAGCCATGTATGGTAAATACAGAAAATATATCAGTAAAGTGACATGCTGTATCAAATTGATCTTTGATGTGTTTGTTACCTTGTCTATTAGATCTACTTTTTATATAAAACATTTTAATTTTATGAAATTAAAAACACAACTCACCAAAGACTGCCGATTGATTGAAAACACCCCCTAAAGGGTGATTTTTTTTTCTGAAGCCAAAATAAAAATATTCACACCCTAAATAAGGATTTTACCGATACTGTTTTCACAGTATATTTTGAAAAAGAACATGGCTGTCACCTGACCTGATTCACCCTTCAATCCTCAAAAACTACCCTAATTCACCTTTTTCTTGGTCACGCTATACCTGCAACATTATACTTGAGTGCCCCCCCCCCCCAGGACCTATTGAAGTGCCATTGTTTGTTGCTCTTGTTATATTATAATGTGATCCTGTGAACGAGTAAAAAGCACTAAGATGGATCATTTTTTTCTTGTCGCTCTTCCTCCCCTTCTCCCCCTTCTCCTTCTCTTACAACCTTTTTCCTTCGTTTTGCCTCTCCTTTTCTACACTTTATTCTTCTTCCCCACCAACTGTATGGAGTCCTATTTTCTGTGAGCTATTCACAACAAAGCTATAGGCCTAATAATCAGTGCTAATAATTGAAAAAAGTGCAACACAACATCCTAAAAATTGCTAACTGATTATTAGTTCACTCCGGGAATACAGATGAAATAGGGAATTGAAACTTACCTATTGAAAAGTGCCGCGACCCAGTCATGAATATAGGACCGATTTGCTAAAAATCGGTCCTATATGTAAATGATGTACCATGCTACATCATAAATAACCATGCACCTACTAGGGTTATCTCCATTGTTATCTGCGCGTTAATCCGAAGTTGTTTACGACATTCCGCGATGTGATGCATATCTCTTCAACAGTTGATACGTTATCACTAAACTGAGTGAAGCGGTTGATTTGTACGGGTTGAATGGCGAGTATACAAATTCGAGTAATAGACCTATTCGTGGTTGGTCACCATCGGGGTCCACATTTTGTCCATCGGCTCGGAATTGGAGTTTCACGGCCCTGGTTCACTCTTTTGTGCGACCGCCGTAAAAAGTTCTTACTGACAATAGCTAACGAAGTTGGCAAAAACATTCTTAACCGTTCGTACGAACACCGTACTGCTATTGTGACCAACTCACCCTGGAAAAAATCAAGTACAATTCTAGTACACATTCCTGAGGTGCAAATTTGGAACACAAATTCGAGTACAATTTAAGTACAATTCGAGAAAAAATTGTTGTACTCGAATTGTACTTAAATTGTACTCGAATCTGTGTTCCAAATTTGCACCTCAGGAATGTGTACTAGAATTGTACTCGATTTTTTCCAGGGCAGCGCCCGGACTCAGCGCCAGTAGGCCTATTGCAAGATTGAAACAACCGTGCAAAATCATAACAAACATGAGGATTAAGTGCCTTGCCGAAGGACACAACACGTTGGCACAAGCGGGGCTCGAACTCTCAACCTATGGATTACATGACGGGCTCTTTAGCCACATGTGCTCATACGTGCTCCTTACACGTGCTAAATAACGAGCAGCCACGAACATGATGGAGAGGACATTCAAAAATCATCCTGTCCACTCGTGCTAGTACAAGAATTAGCCGACTCCGTGCTTTGATGTTTTCAATAATTTTTATAATTAAAAGAAATCGGCATGAAGTTGATTTATTAGCAAAATTATAGAACTGTGGTACTTGCTTTGTTTGGTGTGCTTTGAAATATTGAAAATTATAATCATTTATACCTTTAACAAGGCAATAACGCAAAAGTCATGCGCCAACCCGGGAAGGTCAAAGTAAGGGACTGGATAGGTTTCAAAAATAAATAATGAGAGAAGCAAATTTACCTAGACAAAGGAATACACTAATTATCACGTTATTAACGATAGTCATAATAATTCATACGGAGGAATATTGATATTAAACATTTGTCTAACACTTGAATGAAGTACAAGTTCTGACAAAAACAGATTAATGAGAA
>JXSR01S023997.1:13519-29146 GCA_000969725.1 Ophiothrix spiculata | reverse complement strand
TCAGAAAATGATGTTGATGCCTTTGATGGAACAGAAAATCCTGTAAAACTTCCTGAGGATGATTACCCCGAGTGACCAATTGACGCCATAACAACCAGATAAATCAGATTGCCGCGTGCGGAATGTCAAAGATTGAAGCTACCTCAGAAACTGTTGTTGATACTCTCAATGAAGCGGTAAATGTAAGCAATGGTCACAAATATTACCAAAATGACCATGACCATGCCCTTGAATTTGAAGTGCTTTGAGTCCTTACGAAAAAATATAAGGGTTGCTACAATTCTTGAAAAAAAAATCTAAAGATAAAATCAACGATTGCCACTGAATGTTTAACTATAAGGAATATTATTTGCATATTAAAACTTTGTTGAAGCATCATACTTAAAAATAAAATTAAAACGAATTTCACATTTCGTTTTAGTTAAATTTAGCATAGCTCGAACCACGATCATGTGTAACGAGGTATGGTTTCTAGTTTTAAACAACGTAAATTTTCATGGTCATGTATCCATCATCCCCTTCCTTCACTTCAATCTGTACTCAAATTTAGGAAATTGAAGCATATTTTACTGTACAGTAGCCCAGTTCAAATGTTCTGTCCGTGCATAACAATGCATTTTGTAATCCGTAGTAAAATATTTTGTTAACCCATTACTTATTCTATTCACTGGAGTCAATAAGTATAGATAATCCCCACTTGAGAAATTGCAATCCTTGACAGTCCTTTTGTGTTTACACGATAAAAAGCACAACTAAAAATCTCTAGGCGTTATGCTTTTTGTCGAAGACAATAGCCTATCCTATACTTTGATTGACAGGCCTCTTTTGTGCGGTAAAATTAATTCGATACTTCTATTGTCATTTACGATTTAGTTAACAAAATCCTTTGTCCTTTAATGAGATAACGGACATAACATTTGAACTAAGCTAGTGTACACATTGATATTTGTAGCAGGGACGTTCCCAGGAGGTTGCCAACTCCTACAAGGTGGCATTTCATTAGATGGGTATGCTAAAAAGGTGGTGTTGTTACATTTTTTCGTGGGTTCTCGAACTTAATTTCATGTAAATTTACTATTCCTTGGCCTATTGACTTGTTTAATGTCTCATTTGAAAGCTTACACTTTCTGCTATCTGTGGCCTGTAATTTGGCCTTCATGGGTTACATAATTTAAGAGAGACAATGGTTTGAACTTGGCAGTACAAGGGTGGTGGTGCCTAAGGATGCGGTGCCTACGGATGCGGTAGATACCCAAATTGAGACAATATCGCCATTTTGGAAGGTTTGACACTGCTGGAACATTCACAAATGGATTCTGTGACCTCAAATACATACAGATAGTCACCAATGATGGCTAAAATTTGGTATATAATTACAGTAATTGGCAAATTTATCACTTTTAGACCTTCCTCAGATCCCCTCCCCCCCTCAAATCAGTTTTTTGGGCAGAACTTACTCATTTTTTGTCCGATTTTAACAAATTCGGTGTCAAAATGTTTAGGGTATCAAGCTGCATCAAATAAGAGTTAAAACAGAATGATTTGAAATGTGCCATTTTCTCCCCTTGTATAGCCCGCCTCTAATTAATTGAAGGTCATTAACACCAAGACCCTAAGGGGTCTGTTTCAAGTTTAATGCATCACAGTAACTATTAAAGTGTTTAAAACACATCCTGAAAAAATAAACTGTTTACCATTAATCATTCCAATTTATGACTTGTTTTAGTAAAAACGGGCAATTTTGAGTAAAACACATTTGAAAATTACAGTTTGCATTGCGGTCTATGGAGTAATTAACCTTAATTAGTCCATTATGCCAAAACAAAAGTGATATTTGGCTAAAAAGTTACTTGAATTAAAAGAGATCAATAATATCAACATCATATCAAACAATTGTTTTTTTGACCATTTTGACCATGTAACACATTTTTGACCCACCTCATGAAATGCCATCACAAAGCTCACCCTGGGTAGCAAGTTCTATTTGTTTATTATCAACCTCGTAAACAACAGACCAATTCACTTACCTATCAAGTAACACATTTAAAAATATATTAAATAAGTTTCGGTCCATTCTTTACGTAAGACGTTGTTTCAAATAATTGTTCAGGTAAATTTAAATTACAAAGAACTATTTTGGCATTTACTATGTGAATAAATGTGTGAAAAATTCTAAATAATGCTGTTTTTGAGTTACCGACTCCGTGAATATAAACCAAAAATTTCTTCAAGTACGTCGATGCAAAACGTTACAGCAAAATACATTTTATATCTATATGAAGTATTTGCCATTGCTACGGCCAGTCAACTGATTAGTTAGTGTACATGAATATTTGGATATTCTGAAAATCTAGCAGACGCTGTCACCACCTAATTGACATACCATACCATAACAATTACATATTGGGGACGTTCCAAAGGTGGAACCTCAAACCACCGTCTTCGGCAATTACGTTTAACTTTTTACTATAACTACCAAATGTTAGTTTCTTTTTGTTATATATGCATCAAGAAACTTGTAAGTACTTGTTATTCATGTGCACCATTTTAAGATATAAAACAAAAATGATCTTTTAGAATGATAATTTACACCATGGTAAAGATTAAACACCATGAGAAAAATCTGAATGAAAATGTGTACAAACTACAAAAATTAAACGACGTATATAGCGCCAGATATACGTCGCCATTTTTGTAGTTTGTAGTCATTTTCATTCAGATTTATTCTTGTAGTTTCTTTATGAACCGTTTATGTGCCTAAAATGTACCCGGTGTAATGAAATACAGCGTCCATGTGACTGAATGTCCTAGCTACTATTCAACTCTGTAGAACGTACTTGTACATGTGCGATATAAATCATTGATTGCGACTTATTCCGTGTACATGGTGTAGTTCAATTAGACCCGGGCTCCTGGTTATGTGAGACACTCGGTCTCATTACACCGGCATCATGTGTGACAAAATTGCTGGCGAGAAGAAATGTATCATCACTTTATAAAGATCTTTTTTTCTTAAGGTTTAAACACTACTAAATGGCTACCGGGAACCAAGTCATGATCCTTATCCGCCCAAAGTCTACATCATTTTTTATCTGTCTATATTTTTATTATTTTTCATAAGAATCATCTCAAATGCGTTTTTGACTTTATTTGGAATGATAAAAGTCACAGAATTCATAGTGAGGTTCTTATAATCCCACAGAGTGCTCTTAAATATAATTACAGAAAAATATTTGACGGGAAACACCCTATCTAGTTAGCTACCAATGCTTAGATTTGTTTCAATCTTTCTAAACATCAGAACATGAAACTTGGTGCTAAGTAGTTTCTGCATTTTCTAGGTCATCGCCAAGAGTATAATATAAAGCGTCTCCCTTTTTAAGTGAAATGTTGAACGCATGGTACGGAGTGTCAAGCAGAGTTTTGGCTCGACCTCAGAATGCAGCTAAATTGATTAAATTGACCATAGAAATATTCATCAAAAAGGTTTCCACTGTAGTCAAAACTATTTTCAAATCTTAGGTCAATGCGGATCACAGCAAAACTCGGATATAAGAAAAGCCAGCTTTAATATCCAAGATCAGACTGATATACTTTTTTTTCAAAACCTTATCCTTTTAGGTTGGAATTTAGGAGAAAGCTGTTTAGAAAGTATACGTTCTCATTCTTTTTCGAGTTAATATTGGTGCATGAACACAACTTCATGGCCAACGTTTATCTATTCTGGCTCTTAATATTGTATACACTATTAACAATTTAAAATCATTTACAATCGAAATTGTTACCTCTGCTGTCATAATTGCATAGAAAGTTTGTTTTCATCTCTTTGTCGAATACAGATTCACTCCCGATTTATTGACTTCTCCTTTTTATATGTTGAACGATTCTGAACAAGTCTATTAGCTATGATCGTACTCCAGGCAGACAAATATATGTGTACCGCCGCGGCAAAAGGGTCCAGTTGTCGGCTCGTACATGTTGCTCCTTGTAGCATATCTAATGTATGGTATCTGTATACATCAGATATGCTACAATGAGTAACATGTAGGAGTCGACAACTGGACCCTTTTGCCGCGGCGGTACACATATCATATATAATGTTTATGAATTCCTTAAACGATACTTGTAATTATACCAAAGCTTAGTGAAGAATACGAACAATCTCTTGATTATTCTATTCTAAATCAGAATTGTTCGATACTCTTGTTCCGAATGCATAAAAACAGGGCTCCAGGGTATGATGGTTTACCAACTGAGTTTTCATATAATTGTTTGGCATGATATATGTAATGGGCTTATGTCATTGACTCGGACAAATGTGATTATTACTTCCCTTCCAGAAAAACCCCCGTACGGATTCATTACTATAGGCATATTTCTATATTACCAGCAGATTATAAATTACTGACAACAAATTTGGCTTATCGGTTGAAAAAATGTAATATAAAGGGGATGTTAGCCTTTCGACTTAAAACACTTTATTCAAGTAATTATAACTTGGTACTTAAAAATGAATTCCACAAATTTCTACGGGAAATAAATAAAGTTTTCTTTGATTCGTTTGGAATAGGGGAAACCCTTGTGTTTACCTCATCTCGGCAAACTTGCTCAATTCTTACTATTCCCATCCATCTTTCTTCCCAAATGATGGATAATTTTCAACAGCGTTCCATTCCTACTTCATTCGTTTGATTTTTCAGTTGCACAGCTGCATATTAAATACTCAACCATTTTAAAAAGTGGTTGAGCACTCTGGAATATTTATGGAGTAGAGAAAAATGCTTGGTCTGGTCTGTGCAGTAGAGAATTTAATACACAAATCTTTTTATATTCAAGACACGTTGATGGCACATGCCTAAGGGCTCTGTCACACATCAAGAAACGTACGAATAACGTACTAATAACATACACTGGTTTGGTAATCGATATACATGTATTTTAATGACCAATACAGTGTACGTTATTCGTACGTTATACACTCATTGTAGGTGAGGATATGGCGTTATATTATTAAAACTAAATCTCATTAGTCTTAAGTGCGAAAATTATTTGTTAATGTTTTGCAACTGCTTCATGGTCAATCAAATTGTTATTTTCTAGTAGTAAAAATAGGGGGGAAAGGCCAAATATTTCTATGGCCAAACCACTCCAGTCGCAAGATGTTTGCAAATAAGATTAATATAAATAGTTGAAGACACATTGTTTTAAAGTTGTCAATTGTAGCTGTATTGTTTTATTATTTCATAAATTCCATACATATATATAACTGACAAAAAAACGGTGTTGTAAGATAGGCATTAATACACCAGGGGTCACTTGGTACCCCAGTATTTGTCTGTATTCTGTAACCATGGTAACAAGTCTGAAAGGACAAAAATGACCTAGGGAATAAAATAGTCATAGGACATACAAAAAAAAAGAAAAATGCTGCACAATGATTAGTTTGGATGCACATAGAGTTGCTGGATTTTTTAGTCGTAGAATGGATACATTGAAAGATAAAGATGCTGTTAAAACAAGTTTGAACTATGCATATAATGACCAAAATGGGAATGAAATATATGTATACAAAATCTTATACAACTACTGAGTAATTCATGTCAATTACAATAATGAACATCTATCAGAACATTTGCATATGAAAATAGTATATAAAATCTTGCTTCCAAAAGAAAGCACATACTCCTCTGTGTAAGTTGGTCATGAAAATAAAACAGAACATCACAGACCAGAACTTGTGAGGAGCAAGGAGTGTTTCTAGATATCAGCTAGTGTTTGTTTATTCCATTTCTTGAGCAAAATGGAATAAAAAATTAATGTGCAAAGGATTAGGATTCATTTTCAGTCTATTTGGTATGCCAAAAGACATCGCAGGATAAATGATTTGCAGATATGTATTGGCTATATTCAGTAATGTAGACTTTGAGAGCTTTTAAATTTGTGTGTTCCTTCTGAGCAATGGTTGTTGGGTAATTTGATTGACAGTGACAAAAAATAAGGCTTGTAGTCGACGTCTGGTTGATGCCAATGTGAGGTGATGTGCTGGCAACCACTTCTTGATGTGGATGACGGCACACCAAATCCAGTTGACATGAGTCGAACTGGTGTCTTCTTACACCAATATTTGTTTACTGCATCATGATTTGATGGGTGACTTTTCAAAATTGATCTGACTGAATTGTTCAACTTGAATATCTATACAAAGAGGGCATGGTTTCATCATCAAATTCACAATGGTAAGTAGAGCTTTATTACTCAAATAAGATATTGTTCTAAAAGTGCGTAAGAATTATTCCATACTTAGTCCATCTAGATGGACCTCGCAAGTGATCGTGAAGTGCTCACTTGCGAGGTCTATTAAGACAGACTATCCATACACCGAAAGAGCACTAATATTCAAGTATATTTTAGAAGTACTTCCATATATGGCAGGAATAATTAAAATCATTCCATATATGGAAATATGGATTGAAAACTTTCACATTTGTGCAGCTTTTGGAACATTCCAAATATTGATCATATATTATGCAAAATAAAACATTCTTCCATAAACGAAATTCATAATCAAATTTGTTATCCTCCATATTATATGGATATGAGTGTGAAAATAAAACTTTTCCACAAGGGAATAACCAATTATTGAAGACCTGGGGCCTGTTTCATAAAGATTTGTATCAAGCATACGTTTGATTGAATCAAGCGTAAGTTTGATTTCAAACGTTAATTTACATTGTGTACATTTTACGCTTGATAAATCAAATGTACGCTTGATTTAAATCTTTATGATCATAAACAGGGCCCTGATCAGAAGACTGGCATACTTTTGGATAGAAAGGAATGACTCTGTGGTGGAAAGTTAAATTCAATATCCGTATGGAAAGAACACTGGGTTTACAACATAGGTGGAAGTTTTGGTCCCACATTACAGCGCTAACTGATTTAATCAACCTGCAAATTACCAAATAAACCTAAAAATGTTCCTCGTTCCATATCATGTCCATATTGTATAAGTATTGATGTGACCAATTGGTTTATATCCAATTACTACACGGATCCTTCATGTTTAATAAATGAAAATATACAAACATTTTCACCAAAAAAGTTCCATGATATTTAAGGATTTGAAAATTATCAATAAAACTAATTAAAAATAAAGTCTAATGCACAAAGCAGGACTAAGTTAAACCCCGACAAAGTGTAATTTGATTTCTTGAAAAAAAAAAACAGATTGTGGGAGAAATTGTGTGATAATTCATGTTCTTGTTTATAAATTTGCACTGAAACTTAGTATTTGATTAAGTTGTCTGTTTAAGAACACACATTGTAATTTTTAGGACAAAAATTGATTTAGACAGGGACTACCTTCAGTTAGTCCCTGACTAAGCCAATTTTGTTTTCTTCTGAAAAAAGGATCTATATTCTGAAACAGGAAATGTTTCAAATTATAGAAATGTCAGTATAAATTTTTAAAAAAGAACATCAAAGATTCAAAAAAATGAGTTACTTACATAAGGGATGAAATTTCACTAAGTCTGGACCAACTTACTCTTTTTTTATCACTCAAATGATGTAATTCTTGCTTTTCACAGTTCTGCCACTTGTCAGGGGAAAAGCTTTTTTCATGATTCTATTTGTAGGTGACCTTTTTAATCTCCTGTTTGTTATCGATAACATTTGAAAGGAAATGTGAAATTCTCTTACAATCAAATTTTAAAATTAGCCAAGTACAAAAAATCACAGTTGTGTCCTTGCAAATCAATGGCAAAGAAGAGATATTTTTTTTTAATTATTGGATGTGCATTCTACACTATTAATTTCATGAGAAAACTTGCTTTCAATTTAAAACATTAAAATACTATAGTTTGTTTGTTTGTTATTTATAGACTAAACAGTTTCATCAAAGTGAATATCCATTTTGAGTGTCACTTTTAATTACTCTTTTAGTTAAAAAGAAACCATAAACCTGTTACAATTTTGAGCTGAGTTTGAATAAAGGGCATTTATAAATTTGAAAACAGTATTTATCAGGATCACAAACTGCCTGATTTTGTTAGGATTTGCAAAATGGCTGAAGTTGTTACCTATGAAAAAAAAATTGATTAAGCACATCTCAAAGTCCATCAACTATTATTAATGAGTGTAATGTTATATATAAAAAGGTTGGCATGGTATATTACGTTTGACGGGCCATTGAAGCTGAGCATCAAAAATTGCGTCCCAGGTCGAATTTCTAATTTCATCAGAAATTTAACCTTTAAACATGTGTTCTATCATATTCTAACATCCAAAACATAAGAAAGTTAAAAAATCAAGATAAAAAAATCCCCTCTCCATTCAAGTTTTAGATAGTGCACAAACTTTAAACATGATTTTCTCAAAACTATTGTTTTCGGAATTAGCTACAGGCCATAAACAGATTTCACTGTAACTTTGCAACCAAATATCTGATAATCAAAAGAAACTAGATATTTTAAAGCTTGAAGTTTCAGCTGCAAAGTGAGACCAAAATATTGATTTTGATTCCTTTAAGGTATCTATAGATATGATGGATCATATATACTCTTAAACAAGGATAGCAAAATCACATGTTCATATATCTCAATTGGGTATTTTCTTTGCAAAATTTGGTATTTTAAAAGGTCTTTCAAGAATTTTGCTAAAATTTGTGCTAGCACCCATGCTCCTGCTAAGGTCATATGGTGCGCCACTGGCGCAGGAGCTGGGAAAATTGCTGCGACAAGTTTCTGAAAATGTGATTTCTTGGATTTATTTGGCCAATTTTCAGCCTCAGCTCTTGCATGATTTTGGGAACACTGGCTGGTACAAATTTGGGCACTTTTTCAAAAGATCAGCAAATTTACACCAAAACGCACACATTTTTAGAGACAATTGCAATAGTTTTACATATAAAGTATAAAAGCAAAATATATGTGATTTGGTACACAAATTTTCTTACAAAATTGGTATCTTTATGGGATGGACTTCCAGTAGCACATCTCTATTCAAACTAAACTTGAGTATCCCCTGAACCAATGAAAGTTATTAATTAGTAAAACCTTGGTACATCTCAATCCAATATGCACATGATATGGAAAGTTGTTGTGTGAAACACTGACACTTAAAAAACAAATACTTTGCATACCTAAACAAACACAATAAACGCATTTTGATGTAGTGTTCAAACTTAAGTTTGTAATATGTATTTGTGTGATATCAATAATATATATAAATCAATAAACCAACTCTTATAAACAAATAGCAGTTGTATTGGGCAGAAAAACGTAGGTATTTGAAATACTATAACAAATGCATATAAGAAAGACTTCAGTCCGTTGGAGTTAAACACCATCTCTTTTGTACATCATAGAGCATTGCACATTGAATTTCATTATTTTACTGTATAATGATCTACAAAACATAAGTTCTGTTTTAAACCTCCCAGATTTGGTCTGTTTTAGACTTTAAAAACAAGATTTGATATAAAGAAGCAAGTGCCTATATCATACATCGTGAAAATATATAGGCTATATGTCTGATTACATAGGGATTTGTTGACAACAAATTGGATGTATTATAGATCTGACATTTTTCTTTGGTAATTATGTTTAAAAAGTGGCAATTCAGGAGACATAGGTACATAGGAATGTCTACATAATGATAAAGCCAAAGAATATTGTTTAGATGTGGATGGAAATATAAAAATGTGAACCTGGGAGGCTGCAAAACAAAAATAAAAATAATCGGCACAAAATATTGAAGTATACTGGTACAAAAATGGAGAAATGATACGGGGTGCAATATAGTGAACTCTATACAGCCTATATTACATGCTTAGTAGACTCTAACTAGGTGACTCACTACGTCATCTACTGATCAGTGCAAGAAACTTTGCATATTCTTCTCCATAGTATTACTGATAACATATCAATTAGTTGTGCTTCTTTTAATAATAGAACTCTGTACAATATAATAAGAGAGCATCAACATAGCTCTCGAAAAATAGATGCATATCTAATTATGCGCATAATTTATGCAAATGATGCAAAATTTGCATATAATTTGAAATGCATCTGATAGGAAGTTAGCGTGCTATCTTCTGATCACTAGAAGGCAATGTGATAGTGTAGCACTTGGTCAGATTTCTCATAATATTCTTATTATATAATCTTTAATAATCACAAAATGTACACAAATACAGTCAGAAGTATACAAAAACAAGGGTTTATCAGAATGTATTTATCCGCTGTAAAAAGAGAGTTAAATCCATTTATAATACAGAAATGGTATATATATAATATATTCATATTTATAGAACACTACATGTATTGCCAAAGTTTATTACAGTTCTGTATATATGAATTAACAGTGCAATAAAAACGTGATACATTACAGTGCTAATTAATTAATTAATCAATTAATAGGCTTTTGTTATATCACATAAGAATAATTTGAAAGGCAATGTCTTTGTTGCAAAGGGTTACTTATACAAGACAGATCTACATGGAATTAAACAGAACCCAGATCTCTAAATAGGGAAACAAATGGATGATATCTTCTAGAATATTTATCATCCACAGGCATACTGGATGTAACAGTATTCATGGTGACAATTTGTTGAGGAGATGTGCCTTATCTGATCTGGGGCATTGCAGATCAGATGTGAAATGTGCCTCATCTGATCTGGAGCAGTGCAGATCAAATCTAAAATGTGCCTCATGTGATCTGGAGCAGAACAGATCAGATGTGATATGTGCCTCATGTGATCTGGAGCAATGCAGATCAGATGTGAAATGTGCCTCATGTGATCTGGAGCAGTGCAGATCAGATGTGAAATGTGCCTCATATGATCTGGACCAGTGAAGGTGTGAGTCAATAACCACATATCAAACAAGCTTCATATGATTTTTTGTCAAAAATATACTATGATTTTACTTAAATAAATTTCATCATTTTACTGAAAACTGCCAAACATTATAATCAAGTTTAGATTAAGTAACGGATGAATATCAGGTTAACCCTTTCAACCCTGGTGGTCAGTAATATACAAATACAACATGGTTTGAGGGGAAGTATCGCAAAATACTGTCCCCGAGGTGTTGGATGATGGAGACTTCCTCCCGAGGCGGAGCCGAGGGAGGAAGTCTCCATCATCCAACACCGAGGGACAGTATTTTGCAATACTTCTCTGAAATAAACCATGTTGTAATTGTTTTACTACACCTCAAAAAAGTCAAAATATAACTTGAAAATAAATCTCAAAGTCAACAAATTCAGTACTTTACCGTGAGCCATACGGTAGTACCATGCGGAAGTTTTTACTCTTTTCCCCGCGTGTGTGTATTTTACAAAGGTGCAACGCATAAACGCATACCCGCGCTGCTGTACTTGAGTATTAACGCACACGCGTAAAAGGAGTAAAAATACTTTTTGCGCGTCTTCCCTATTCAACCAATAAAAATGCTGTATTAACTAATAAATATTCAAGAGGTGTAGTAAATTGGCTTATGACATGTGCTTCTGTTTACAAGCATACCAATGTTCATGCATGCTCTTTGAAATATCACCTTCAGAAAAATGTCTCATATAGTTCAAAGAGGGCATATACATGATATCCAATAGTGCATGTTCTATTTGAATTTTGATAGTGTAAAAAATCAAATGGTTATAAAACTTTTGATTCTTGGGGGAGGGGAGGGGAAATCCTAAAATAACAAAACTGAAGATTATTTGAAGATTTTTATATACCACCCATATTGTTGTTTGCACATACGAGGGGTATCAAAAAGTTACTTTGCACAGTGGCTATGTAAAGATGACGTAATGGTCACATAATAAAATTATGTTCCTGGAAGTATTTCTTCTTGGTGATCTTTAAAACTTTTTTGATACCCCCTCATACTTGCCTTTAAGATGTAGTCCAATCATCACACCTTCACAAAGTCAAATCTGATAACAAACTGTGGTGTTCCTTTTGATCATGCTATTGCACATTTCAAACCCCCTCAACTTGTGAATTTTGTCACCTCTATATTTAGCTACCATAAGAGAAATATTTGTCAAAATACATCATGCAGTTTGAACATCAAAACTTGAAACAAAAGAATTCAAACAAAACTTCTTCCCACTATATTGGTCTGATATAGAGACCAGTAATATACTACAACTATACCTATATTTAAACTCGCATAAAACACTGGTACATAAAAAGGAGATACTAAATGCAATTGGATATAGCAGAATGTATGAGTTAAAATGCATATAATTATCACCGAGTTGATTGCAAGAAATCACAGATTCATACTCATGTTTAGGACATACAAACTATAAAGCTTGGACTCAGAAAAAGGACTTTTATGCAATCCAAAATGGATGTTTTTAATGCTTTGACCTAAGTCCACTATTGCATAAAAAGATATTTGAGTCCATTTTTGGAATAATAAATTCCCTGTGTGCTTAGCCACTTTATTGATCAGCATTCATTTCAAATATGCTTTTGAGTTGTCCGAGTTAATTTGCCGATTGGATCACTGTAGCTAGAAGAATGTAGATGCCAGCTCTACAGCTACCTTCTAATGACAACCTCATGAATGATAATAAGCTTTCAAATATTCAGTTTTGGCATGCCATAAGTATTGCACTTACTAGGGTGTCGATAGTTGCCAAGTTACTCGTTCACGCTAGGCTGGGGCTATGAACCAGGACAAGACTGATCACCACATAAACCCAATGGATTGGCAACAACTGACAGGTTAAGCGTGATCCGGTAACCAGGACATGACATATACAATAGTAAATTGCACATTTTTGCAACTTTCCTTGCAAAACCACCTGTTTCATGTTTGCAAAACCAATTGTGGGAACAACATTGGTTCAAACTGTTATCATGTTTCTTGGATGATGCAAATTATTCAAAAACTTGTTACATATAGCCATTTTCCAACTGAAGGTAAATTCAGATTCTGTATAAGTGTTTAACATATTTTCACAATGGAAACTTGAAGGGAACTGTAAAACACCTTTATTCATAGATATTGGCTATAAATTTAAATTCCTCAAACCTAGTGTATTAACAATTTCTGTAGTCTTTATTTAGAGTAATGAATTACTATTGTTAGGTTATCCTTATTACCATTAAGAAAAAGTTAAGGATATTTTATGGAGCTTTCTGTTTTCGAATAATATTACCTTATTTCGATATTTTATCTAATACAGTGCTACATTTTTGAAAAAACTTCAAATTGTATTCCCACTTGTGCTGGGTAATTTTTGCCACACTTGTAAGTTTTTAACAAACATAAGTTGAACTTTCAGCCTACTAGCTCAATTATGTGGAATGTCTTATGAAGCATTTATCTTACTTACAAATCATTTATGCCAGCATTGCATATTTGTGATCCAATGTTGTAAAATATTTCTGGAATGTATAAACTGATAACACCCTTCACATGATTCATGGCTGCAATGCCTACAGCTTTTACACATGTCAACACTTTTCATGCAATTCATGGCTGCAATGGCTACAGCTTCTACAGCTGATAACCTCCACATGATTCATGGCTGAAATGCCTACAGCTTTTACACCTGTTAATACTTTTCATATACTTCATGGCTTCAAAGTCTATAGCTTTTACGCTTTCCATATAATTCATGGCTACAGCTTTTACACCTGTTAACACTTTCCACATGATTCATGGCTGCAATGCCTACAGCTTTTACACCTGTGAACACTTTCCATATAATTCATGGCTGCAATGGCCAAGGCTTTTACAGCTGATAATAACCTCCAGATGATTCATGGCTTCAAAGCCTACAGCTTTTACACCTGTTAACACTTTCCACATGATTCATGGCTGCAATGCCTACAGCTTTTACACCTGTTAATACTTTTCATATAATTCATGGCTGCAATGGCTACAGCTGTTACAGCTGATAACACCCTCCACATGATTCATGGCTTCAAAGCCTACAGCTTTTACACCTAATAACAAATGGCCAAAAACATGAGTTGTTACAGTCAGTTGACTCAGGAGAACTGACTAAATAAGCTGCAGTTTAATTTGGTAAGTGCAATTCATGCAATTTGCAGCTTCAGAAAACACGATCACTTATTAAAGCTTTAATTTGTTTGTAACAAGATTGAAATGATTGCATTTCAAATATAAATGATGGTTTTGTCTTACTTTGCCTGCCTGTACACTGCCTTAGCAAGTCAGCTTTTGTTCACAACTTTTGAGTAAATTTGTTTCCTCCTTATCAGTGATATTTTCTTCTCAATTCTTGGTTGTAGAAATACAATTTAAATTTATAATAGAAATGATGTGACTTTGCTCATCACAATAACTAAATCTTCCACCAGATGTGAAATTGTTCATCCGAATCAACAAAATCAAGGAGAAGCAGTGCTTGCCCGTATATTGATTTGAATGTCATGTAAATCCTACTTGATGACACCTATCTTGGATTGCCGCTCATGGAGGGCGAGTTATTATACCTCTGGGATTTCACGGCTGCGCGTGTCACATTTCAAGACTATTCAAAACAAAATCACAAGAAAATTGGCGTATCTAGCTTAAAGCAAGTCGCCCTAGACACTGCTGAACAATCGGACATGGTTTGAGCATAAAATGAAATGCACACACTGCCTATGTGTCAAGTGACGATTTATACAATCTGCTAAGCAATTGGGTTTGTTTCCAAACATGTCCAGAGGTACAATAACTCTGCTCTATGAGTGACAGGAAGATGGCAGTGAGCAGCCCTTCTCCTTTTTAATTTCTTTGATCTGAATGCATTCAATCACTAAAGAGACATTCATACTATACTCTATAAACCCTGAAGTATGCAACAAGCAATCAGGCTCTGTTACGAGATCCATAGCATATCCCTTGTATTCTACAACATCATGAACTTGTGGTTTGTATTGTGTAAGAGACTAGTAATGATTGATTATGATTGGTTCAGACCAAATCACTTCTTATCAATATTTTTGTATTTGAATCATTCATGATTTTGGTATTATTTTTTGCTAGTTTTGTTGCTAACACATGGACAAACATAAGAATAGTAGTTTATTTGAATTTTCAGCAAGATTGGGTACGTGGTTATAATTCAAAAATACGGACTAATTTACTTCCCCGTATGGTCATATTGGTTAATATTTGGTAACCAGCTGCCTGTTGCATACTTCAAGGTTTGTAAATATTAATGGTTGAGTTCCTCTACAACCAACTTCAAATAAATAAAATCACTTGATGATCAGTCTCTTTCTCAGTCTTTCCATTGTACACTTCCTCCCAAGCCTTGCATGTTAATCTTCCATAGATTCTGCTTTCATGCAAACAAATTAATGTCTTCTAGTCTTCAGTCAAGTCTCTTCAACGGCATAGGTAAATCCCACTGTCCATATAGTCTGCATTGTCACATACAAAGCGTCTGTCAATCATGCAGATTGTCAACGCAGTTACATATGAGACCAGCTCATATTAACTGAATACCAAAATAGAGCATACACTACAAACAGTTGCAGATAGATATTTCTTCTGATTTCTACACATACTCCCAGTCAAAAAATCGGAATGCATGCGAAATTCACTATGTTCCAGGAATCATTTGAATTTGTTCCATTTA